>LPNX010793010.1:0-67379 GCA_001517045.1 Pseudotsuga menziesii | reverse complement strand
CTTGATTCCCATTTTCATTATCGGTGGGTAATATCGCGTCTGTTAACGGTATACATCAATGACCGGTAATCAGACGATGGACTACTATGTTCGACCTCGACACCTCTATTCGCATAGTAGGACATGCACTCGTAGTGGTTTGTGTAGAAGACCTTCCATCTTGGTGGCATCTCTTATATGCTACCTCATTGATCGTGCCAGTGTTCATGAGATTTCAACTCTCGTGACTTGATACCAGTGTATGTCAGATATTTCTAGCCACTATGGAGATCTTGATCTACTGTATATCTTCAGCCATGTTGGAGACCATGATCCTTTGTATATGTTCATCATGTAGATTCTGATCTATGTATATTGTACGTGGCGATGACCACATATGTGATATCATGTATTATGCCTATTCATGTCCATTGTACTCTTATGTATCCGAGACTGCTATATGTACTTTCAGTTGTATGCAGAGTTGTATTATTGTACTATGCTGATTGGGTGGCTGGTCTTCCACTTGGGTACCTTCATCACTCCACTTCTGGGATGGAATTTATAATGTATTTCGGCCATCGTATGACCCCTCTGACCTCACACATTTGGGGGCATCTGTTATAGAGATTTTCACCACCCTAGGTGAATCACACTTTGTATGGCCTTCCCTTGTCCCGCTGCAGACTCTTTAGACCCCATGGACCATATTTTATCCTTTGATGTATCATTGATCATCCCCAAAACTATATAAAAAATGATATATGCGGCCTTTTACCTGATAACCACGTACATACACGGATCTGTCCCCGATAACCGCGCACATCGGGATGTGTGCATAATCCAAATCCTTTTGGAGTTTTCCTTGACATGGATCTGACTCATTTGACTCCTGGCCTTCCATATGCCTTGAGATCGCTCGGATTCGACCCTTCATTATCCCTTTTGAAGCTATATAAGGAACCCCTTAGTACATTGAAGGCATATAGAGAGATTGAAGCATCGAAACTATAGTCCATTGTTGCCAGAGCTATACTTGAGTCTGCATCCCTTTGTCCCTTTGGAGCACTTTTGTGTTCTTCCCAAGCTTGCCTTTGCTAGTGAGCTTGCTATCGAGAGATGGAGGATTGAGGTGGTGGAGGCCCAAGTGGGGGATTCAGTTTCTCCGATTCGCAGACGTGCCGTCAGAGGTTGTATCTATATTGTAATCTCTAATTTATATTAATAAGAACTATCTTTCCTTGTCCAATGATGTGTATTTGATTGAATATTGTATCCATTGTAATATGTCAAATGCTTTTACATTATTGATTATATATGCTAGAATAGATCTAACACCATGATATATAGTATGCTTGTATTGTTTACTTGTTGTTGAGGAAGGGTTATAGCAATTCAAGCTGAAGATTGGAAAGCTCAACGGGGATCTACTTCAACCGTCCGGAATAAGGTACGAGGTCTGATCCTTTAGTGTTAGATGTTTTATTTCTATTGCATATTGGGAAAGATTGATTTCTGGAGTCAAGTTTATCTGTTGTGGTACCCCAAGCCATAGGAATTTCTCTCCGTAACAACCACTAGGTGGCACAGGGGCTTCACTTTTTGACCAATATCCTAATATCACGTTAGTTCATATTGTGGGTTTTAAAATTATCAAAAATTGAACCAATATATTGCACATATTAGGGGGGATGAGGGGTTTAAGGTGGGGGTGGGTAGGGTGGTTTATAAGGATTGAGGTATAGAAAGGGCTTGGGAGGAGGTTTTAAATATTGGGAAGGGGTTTCAACAAAAAGAGTTTGGGTCAATATCTCTGGAAATTAAGGGTGTTCTTTAATATACCATTATCACACGTGCTATGTGAGAGGTTTACTAAGTGAAGTCCCCGTGCTAGGTGGGTTGCTGAAACCCTTCACCTGGATTGGTCCAGAATTTATTTCGTATTCAATAATGATGATTTGTCTACAATTCCTCATGACCAGCCTGCATACGCCAAAATTAGGAACTCTCAGCTCCATTGCATTGCAGCACGACCTCCGTTCATTCCCTACACTGATCCAGTCAAATGGGCATTGGATTATACAAACCCTAAGGAATTCTCCTTTGATTACCATACTCAACACCAGGTTGCATCTTTCCTTCCAGATGTTTTCGCTAGAGGTTATGCTTTTGGGCCCCCTCAATAGCTTATGAGTGACAAATTTCTCAATGTGACTATCTCCCAATTCAATTATGAGGAAGTAGTCAAATCCTGGATGGAAAACCCAGCTGAGTATCTCCCTAAGGAAACAAATTCTTACCCTATCTCCTGGTTTAGGTAACCTTATTTTTTTCTTGCGGGTATGTTTTTCTGGTTATACGAATTACCAAATTGTTTGGCGTTTAAATCCAAATGGGTTCATGTAGCTCACCATATCTTTCTCACAGGTGAGTCTTTCAACTGGGCACATATTTTATCTGTGAATTTGAAAAAGGAAATTGAGAAATATCAGAAAACACCAACCTCCAGGAAGCCGACTTTCTACATGATGTTAGGTTATGTTATAGATGCATTTTGCGCAACTTCTTTGTTTTCGGCCATGGGCTAGAATTGGACCAAAACCTCACCTACAGTGCATATTTATTTTTTGCATATGTGGGAGGACAATTTCATCCCCAGGGTTTATGAAATATGCGACCTTTTCTGGTTTCGATGATTAGAAAATATTCAAGGCAGATGCTCCAACATTCTCTGAAAGAGCTAGAGATTAATTGATTACGCTACATGGATATTGGTACGTGGGTGAATATTTCTCCTACTTTCATATTTGGGGTAGAAACATAGTCCACCTGCTTCCGAGAATAGTCCATGAACGAATGGTTCTATACGGGATTGCATACCAAACAGTGGTCGATGGATTTTTTTCCTAAACTTGCATCGTCCAAAATAAATTCTTGGCCCAAGTTTCCCTTGAACTTGGTATTTCTCGTCCTACAAAAATCCACTCATGCATCCATCTTGGGGAAAGTGATTTCTGATATGAACCAAGGTGAATCGCCGAAGAGGATGCATGACTCTAAGTGATACCTGGCGAGTCACTTTGTGCAGGAGCATGCCAAAATTCAATATACTCATCAGAATGAACCCGATGACTCAATTTATAGAGAGGCTATTGATTTTCAGGAGGTTTTGAGTAGGATTACTGACCCTAATGTCAAAGCTCATATTTTCAAATACCAGAAGGATCTAAATATTACTGTGTTCCATTTCAGACAGGTAAAACTAATAGTGGAAGAGAACATTCAGAAGCAAAATCTAGAAGAGGAGTTCAAAGAGCAAGAACCTAGCTCCTCTTCTGCTCTTGCAAGTAAATAAAAAGACAAGGGGAAGGTTTTTCTTGAAATCCTTGTAAGAACTCAGCCTTCCTTGATGATAGAAACCCTCCACAAAAGGGTAGAGTTCAAGAAAAATCTTGCCAAGCTTAGCTCTCAGATACATGCACAATCATAAGTGGTTGAGCCTCAGCCTAAGAAGCAGAATACTCAAGTGGTTCCACCTCAGGTACATGTACAGGAAGCACCAACTATTGATCCACATCCAATGATTCAAGAGGTGCATAGGGTAGAACAACCGGTACCACTACTACAACCTTCTCAACAAGAACACGTATCTATTCCGGTTCCTCCAATTCAGCAGGTAGAACCTATCCATCAAGCAAAAGTTGATATTCATGAAATAGACAGTGAATTGGAGGAGGAAAAATACCCTTCTAGATGCCCCGTTAATGTTTATACTTCCATGACATCTTCCATTCATACTACCTAGTTATCTGGGAGTATCATTGATTCATCATTTTCACAAATTTATTTTTCCGATATCAATTTATCTTGAATTATTTTAGCTACCACTAGAACTCCTTCTATATTAGTAGATGTTCCTAGATCTATCTCACCTTCTACTTCACCTATTCTTTCCTCCTCCCCAACACCTCACATTACCCCAACATCACAACCTTTTGTTTTTCCATGACTAAATATCCCTTCCATACCTACAACATCTTCTCCAAAAATTGATACACCTCTCCCCACTTCTATTCCCTCACCCCTTGCACCTATTATTCCTTCTCCTCCCATTATTATTTCACCTCTCATTGTGGAAGTCCCCATTTCCCAATCCCAACCTGACCCTTAAGTCATTGTTTAAGAGGGAACCATCTCGACTACAGAGGAGATGACAGATTTTGGCGAGGATGTAGTAGTTTCTCTTGGGAAATATTTTTGGAGTAGGAAAGAGAAAGATGTAGTTAAGAAGGGATCCAAGAGGAGAAAAGAAGGTACAGTCAAACAGGTTCCTAGCCAGATCATTTGGAAAAGTGATTCCTTAGAAACCAAACAGGAGGCTTTAGACACAACAACTTCCATGGCCCAGCCTTTGCTTGGGAAAATTTTGATTCAATATCCCAGCTAAATAAATAATTCTAGGATAAAGAACAAGAGTTGCAAAAGGCCAAGAAAGATCTAGCACAAACTAAGGAACAACACAAGCAGGAAATTCAACTTCTCAAGGAGGAGTATGAAGACAAATTAAAGTAGCTACAAAATTAGAATGATTATCTTAAACAACAGCTTCAGAAGGAAGATCTCCTAACTGAGCAGCAGGAAAAAAAATCTCTTCATTTGAACAACATCTCAAGGACCTGCAACATACATCTTCTACTTCTTCTTTCTCTAAATTTACAGAGGAAGAGATTAAACAATTAGCATGCACAATACATGATCAGTTTTATCAAGGCATCATTAATTTGTATAAAGGTTTCAATGAGATGCAACAGCTATATAACTCATTTGAGCATCAATCTGATTTCCTTGATGACCATCATAAAATAAGAAGGGAAGCCACCAAAGCTTATGATTTCGTCATAGACTGGTAGAAATATATGAAAGAAAGACTTGATGATATGCTAATACTGGATAAGCTTAAGCTTAAGAATATTGAAGTGATAATCGAGACATGGGAGGGAATATGTGATCTGGTGGAATCCATTATCAGAGATGGACGCATCCTACAGAAGGAGTGGAACGCCTTAGAAACATTGCTTGGGTATCTGGACCTGCCATTTTTTGGATCATATCGAGGAGGCTATGCCTCCGAAACTGAAACTAGAGCAGATTGAGAGATATTTTGCTGAAGTGAAGGAGCGGATCATGCAAATGAAGCAACTTACTGTGGAGAAGATCAGGCATTGGATTGAGACACCTATCACTTTATTAATTAATATTGATCTTTTCCTCAAAGAATGGGCAAATATCAAGAAAAATGATATCGCATCCTTAACATGTAAAGACCAATTGCACTTAGAAAATGCTTAGTTCAACGACATACAAGATTTAGTGGATGCTTATGCCAAGTGGTGTTCCTCCCTTGGCGAGTCATAAAAATTGAAATATCTTGTAATCCCACATCTTGGGAACTTCCTTTCTTTGTAAATTTTGAAATATTATTTAATGGAGGGGGTTTCCCAAGTTATGGGGGGAACTAGCATGATTAAGCTAAGGAAAACCATAGAAGAAGAAACTACCACAGGAATACCAGGAATTATTTGTAATTTTTTACAAATTGAATAAAATTACATTGTTTTTTGAGTTATGTTCTTTGGATATTCATCAAACGTCTTTCATGAATTCTAGTCTTTCTTCCATACCTCTAGCATACTGATCATTGAATACTCATTGATTGAATGTGTTGAATATGTATTGATGTTTCCTTACAATTCTAACCCATTGTATGTGTATTGAATGAATGTTTTTATTTGATTCACATACTCTGTTATGTAATCGATGAATGGTTATTAGTGCCGAATACTAAGTTTTCAATCGGTACTACCTAATAGGACATGTTGTATATCTATAACATTTTGGATAAAGCTTTGCAATTCTTATTGTTTAGGTTTATTTGAATTTGGTTAAGAAAAGTGCACTTGATTTATATGTTTATACATTGAGTACTTATTCCTGATATCTATTATAAATTACAACTACCCTGTCCAAAACTGTTACACATCCTATTTAAAACATATTAATTGATTTCGCACCTTCGTTTGGTGTTGCTATACATCTTGGAGGTAGATTCTGATTGAAATTTAGCAACCATGGTTCAAATCTACCACAGCTTAAAAATAATAGAAAAATGACCGCAAAAGGTAAGAAACTTATTGGTAGAAATCTTGGAAACCAGAGGATTTGTGAGCTTGAGCGAGAAAAATCCGCAGTAAAAATATTGTACGTAGTAAAAAATGCAAGTAAAAATGGTCAATTCTCATGGTAAATTCAAATGAATTAAATAAACCAGGGCTCAACGGAAAAATAGATCCGTGTCATAGATCTTGCAGAAATGGACGATTGAGATCAGGGCAAGAAAGAAAAATGCAGAAGTGAAAAGACATGAAAAACTTAATATCTTATGGTTTCCACAATCCGCATTGAGGGTTGCAGAATGCCAAATGAAATTATTGATCATGTGAAAATTGTTAAAGTTCCACATTCCACAATCCATGAGAATTTGAGGGTTGTGGGTGAACAATGTTGCAAGTGTGATTTTTATTGAGTTTCCACATTCCACAACCCACATTGCGGGTTGTGGGTTGCAGAAAGGAAAAGAGAAAAACACACTAAAATAGACTTTTTCGCTTTCGTAATCCGCATTACAGATTGCGAGTTGCGGAACCAAAAAATAAAAAAATTATTTTGAAAAGGATTTCCACAATCCGCATTCTACAATAATTTGTGGGTTGCGGGTTGCGGAAAGACAAAATTTTATTAAAAGAAAACTCAGACTCTGGACCTATCTGGACTTTATCTCCTTATCTAGATCTTTAACCTCTATAGCTTCATCCTCCACATAGATCAATCAATCAACTGGATCTATATTCAATCGGACTTGATCTTCTTCTTAACACTCAAAATGTACCCCCAATTCTAAAAGGGTAAATCTCAAGCTAACCACAAAATCAAGCTTTAGAAAAGAAAGTTGGCCTCTTTCTTTCTAGAGAGGGATATCTCAATAATTGTTTTCACAAGACCAAATATATCAACAATAAATAAATGTAATATTGTTGCTGGTTGAAATAAGGAAAGCACACATTGAGCATGGAATTAAAAATGATAATAGCAAGACAATGCCATTGCATTGAATTTTAACACACCCAACATACCAATCTTATTACAGTCAAAATCCTTTTTTCTGCTGATATAGAAGCAAATAAGAAACAATCCAATTATGAGGGCATCTATTGAAGGATGAAACCACATTAACTTTATATGAACAAATTTTGTGAATGTTTGAAATCAATAGATGAAAGGTAAAACATAATGGAAGTAGTAAATAATAAACATATGCACATGAGAAAAGGAAACTACAGACTGTAACAAACATAAAATAGGAATCTCTGGAAAAAGGCCAGCTTTGGCTCTGAAAGTTTATTAAAACATAGATCTCAAATTAGAATGCTAATTTCTCACGGGTTCCAACCCTTGTTCCATTACAAAAACTTGTTCTTATACCAAATCACTCAAACTTGTGCTATGATTTTCACCACTCTCTGCTTCTGTGCACACTTCTTCCTCTGTCTTCCGCATTTTCTCCACCATCTCCGAATGTACACGCTGATTATATGTTCCTTTTGTGTTTGTTACTAAATTTTTTATAACTTCTGTTACTACTTCCGTTCGTTCAAGAGTAATAGGATAGACATAATGTATGTTCCTTTTCTGCTTGTTACTCTGCCGGCTCATTTTTTTCCTCAACGAGTTATCACCCCCAATGATTTGAGCACTTCAAAAAGGTGGTGATGATGACGATTGCCCATTAGAGGAAATTTGAGGTCTAAAATGGACCTCCTAAGAAAAATAATAGTTAAAATAATAAAATAATATTTATTAATTTTGGAGGAAGAAAGAAAAAACTACTATTTTTGTTTGTATTTTCAACATATCTCCATATGTTTTTACTCAAATTTCGAGCGAGAGGGCTCATTGGATGTGGAATTAAATTATGCATCCAACGAGTACCCACACTGCATACTTTTGACAGACCTCGCTACCCAAAAACGAGAAATACCTTAAAAATGTGATGATGTGATGCAAAATTAAATTATGCATCCAATGAGTACCCACACTACATAATTTTGACGGACCCTGCTATCCAAAAACAAGAAATGCCTAGAAAAAAAACGTGATGATTATGTCACATCCAACGAGCCCTCTCGCTCAAAATTTGAGTAAAAACACACGGAGATATGTTGAAAATATGAAAAAAGTAGTTTTTTTTATGACAAATTTGTCAAGTCAACCATTATGGTTGACTCATTTTATTGAAATTCTATTACTTCTTGAATTCCAACTCATAAGAGTTTTAATGTTTCCTCCTTTTCTTATAAGGTCCATTTTAGACCCCAAATTTCCTCTAATGTTTGTTTCTGTTTGCTAGAGTTCAAACATTCGTTTAGACCGACAAGTTATAGCAATGGATACTATGCACTGTGGTAATTAATTCCAAAGTCTCATCTGGAGGCTTTGACGAAATGTCCTTTCCTCTTTCAAATTCAGCCACTACTTCTCACATAGTGTTTCTCTTCCGGGCATAAGAAGGATTCCTCCTTGCCAGACTTGCTAAGATGCTTCGAAATGTTGTTGTAGGGAGCCCTAGAACTGAGTTATTTTTGAACCATCTCCTGCCTTGCACTGGAATATTTTCGACAACATTTCCTTCCATAACAGGTGTCACAGCTCCAATAATAGGGACCCTAGGCCCATTACCACTAAAATTATCACTAATTATATTTCTCCACAGGTCTTCTTTAACTCTGTGTCATGCAAACAAAAACTCATTGTAATGATAATTTTCAATCCACCAACAGTAGAAATTTTGTTCCAGCGGGTAGTCTGTCAAATATTCACATGCTCCATCATCGAGTAGTATAATAACAACATGATCCATCACATGGGTCACCACTCCAATTTCTTATGTTCAGGTGCCAACTACACTGGCCCTTTATGTTGTGACATCATCATACTTATGGCGCAAGTGACTACCAAATTCTCTTGGTATATGTGGATCTAATAATTGACAACTGTCACATCAACAAGATTTCTAAATAAGTGTGCCAACGCCTCCCTTTTGTTCTTCAAGAACTCCTTCCATTTCGCTACCTCTGTTGCGGCCCCCTTTCATTTGAATTAGGTTCCCCTCTATTCTTATCACCATGCTTCCACGTAGATGCTCTCACACTCCCCTACCTACCTCCTTCTTACCTCCCAATAGAGCTATGAGAAGCATCGTCCATACTTCCCGCTTGTACAAAAATTCGATCCCCAAAACGGTGAAAGAGGAAATTGAACACTCAGAAAATGATGCCAAAATCACCAGGAATTGCATTATGGACCATGAGGTGACAGAGGAATTTGAGGCTCTCATACATGACCCTCGTTATTCAAGAGGAAGAAAATATCTTCATATGAAGACCATGGACTATTTATGGAAATAGTAGTTTGTTCTGGGAAGAGCACTGGTTGACAGAGAAGAGGTGCATGAAGCCATCCTTCTAAAGCTGGAGGAATTATCCAATAACATGCAACAAATTGCTAATCACCTTGACATTAAACTGCAGAACTCCATCCTTGTGGATACTAATATCAAGCTAGAAATTGGCTAATTCTCTAGATAGTTTAGTTTACTTTTATTACTATGAATCTTTGCAAACGATCTATAGTAAAGAATTGCCGATCTAGATAGTCTTGCTTGATTTATTTTTGGGCCAGAATCTAATTTTGATCATTTTGAAACCTCAAAGCCTATTTTCCCTATGTAGAGAGGGTTTAGTTACTGTTTACTTTTTGTAAATATTATTGAAGGAAATAGAAGGATCTTTCTTATTTACACAAAAAATAATATTTGAAATATTTGAAATATTTTCAATTAAGCAGTAAGAGTTATCATTCATTGTCTTCTGAAAGGGAAACAATCCTTTCCCTTTGACTAATTCCTAGGTTTTTTGTAAATATTCCGTTGACGAAGTTTGTTGCAGTTGACATATAGAAGCTTCCCAAAAAATAGATAATACCTTCTGACCTCATAACAAGTTTGAAAAATTATGCTCGCATCTCATTTATAAGACACATTTTTTCACGTTCAAATGTGTTGCTATACTCCTTGGGAGTTACTCCTCTTCCTCCTCTTTGGTTGTTATTCAAAATTTTCATTTCCATTGCTTATGTTCCATTACTTCATTCCTTAATCATCCTAAAGTATAAGGATGAAAAACCCTAGTCATCTGAAGAGCATGGGCCCCTTAGATATGCATATAAGGAACCATCTCATCTCCTAAACAACAAGAGCACAACCAAAGCCACTCACTAGCAAAGAATACAATCCTGCAATGATAGTGGAACATTTTTTATTATCATGAATGAATAATACCACCATGTTGAAATACACAATACTCTGAACTCATTATAAATCGACGTACCTTTCCTCATATTCATATCTATCATCCCCTGCACACCTTGCAATTGCAACATGTGGAATTCTGTGTAACACTTCCATATTCTCACCAACTTTTTATACTTTTCTTCATCTGGTAGGCCTTTAATAACCTACAAGTACAAAATTTCATTGTACATGACACATTACATATTTTCTATTAAAATTGCCTAAAAATCATGGCCAACTTCTCTATTATGCAATCATAAAATCATCACTTATTGTTAGTCAAAACCCAAATTGAAAATATTGGACATGCTAACATAATTATTAAACCTTTAAAATTCCCTCATGCTGAATGAGGATCTTGTTTGATGTGGATCCATCTGGTTTCCCATAGTTAATATCAATATACTATTGTATTTTATGATGGTATGGTTCCCCGGGCTTACATGGAACCCCAATTTTCTCCATCACCTCCCAAATTTGAAAAAAAACTGTTTTCTCAATCCCTCTAGTTGGATGAACTTTGTCATAATCTTGTGTAATTTTTTTAATTTCACGAAACATATTAAAAAAAATTATAATTCCAGCATGTGGAGCACAATATATAAGATTGGTAATTGTTGTTTGTTATAGCGTCAACAATTGATATTTGAGGGACGTTTGGGACCACATTATGTGAAACAAAGTTAATATTTTGGTTAAGAGTTTTATGTTGTACATTGCAGTTTCCCTCAACTGTAATTGGAGATGAATGTTTCTTAGGTTGTTGAGCAACATTGTTGTCTATCACGACATCACCAACTGATATATGAGGGACGTTTGGGACCACATTATGTGAAACAACGTTAATATTCTGTTAAGCGCTCTATATTGTACATTACATTTTGCCTCAACTATACCTAGAGAGAAAGGATGTCTTAGTTGTTGAGCAACATTGTTGTTTGTTACGACATCAATGTAGCAAACTTAAATAATAACAACAAACAATAATAAAATATTAATAATAATAAACATCAACATATAATAATAATAATAATAATAAATAAATAATAAAAAGAGTAAAAATAATGTCTTTAAGAAAAGACATGACTCTTAATGAAAGGGTATTCCGCCAAAATATAAATAATCTGCCCTCAATTGTAATTCATCACTTATCACTTATCTATGAATTTATACATCATTTTATATCTACGGATTTGTGGGTTATTTCAGAAATTACGGGTTCATTCCGAGTTAATTGAGAATATTCAACTATGGATGTACAGTGGTATCAGAGCGCAATTACGATTTGGATTTCTAGGGTTTCCCTAAAAAATAGGACATTGTCCTTAAAAAAAGGTAAAAGTAAAACAAACAAACAAAAAGGATAAAAGTGAAATCACACGTGGTTTATTAATAAGTGGCTTTGGGTTATTCTACAACAAAAAAAGAAAAAAGTGAGATTTGAACTTAGGTGGGGAAGGTAACACTCATTCCTCCCAACCACCCAATCTACACCATTTTACAAAATTTAAAGGGAAAACAATATAAAAGTACATAATAATTGCTACTAAGAAGGAAGTGAGATTTGAACTTAGGTGGGAAAGGTAACACTCATTCCTCCCAACCACCCAATCTACTAGAATTTTACAAAACTTAAAGGAAAAAAAATCTAAAAGTACATAATAATTGCTACTAAGAAGCAAGTGAGATTTGAACTTAGGTGTGGAAGGTAACAATCATTCCTCCCAACCACCCAATCTACAAGAAGTCTTTATCAACCTTCAAAAAGAAAAGAAAAAATTATTATTATTATTATTATTATTATAATTACTTAATAATTGTATTAAGTACAATTATTAAATTACAAGAGTAAAGAAAAACAAGAAAAAACCGAAGAAGATAAGAAGTCAATCAAAATGAAAACCAACTATTGTCAAAAAAACACCAGAAGTTAGGAATTATGGAAAAGTCTAAATCAGAATTGCAGTCCCAACTACAAGTAGCAATTCACAAAGTATTTGACTTGACGAAGCTGGATATTTCCAAGGAATTAATGAGTAAAAAATATACCAATTAGAATCTACAAAACCAAAAAATCATGAAAGATGCAGTCAAGAATAACGAAGAAATAAAATGATTAAAAAAAATAATCAAGGAAAAAGATGACAAAATCACGCAAATTCAGACAAACGTAAGATGCCAAGAAGCAGAGAATCGCCGCCTTCAGCAACAGATTGAGGAACTACAACATGAAATTACGAAAGTCTATAACACATTAACAAGTAATAATGAAGAAATATACCGATTAAGAAATCATAATAAAATATTAGTTACAAAGATCAAGAAGTTAAAGAGTACCAAGAAGGCAGACAACTCTAATGAAGACATTGAAGGAAAAGTCCTAGAAAAACAAGAAGAAAATCAATGCCTTCTAAATCTTAATCAAGAACTAGAGAAAGAAATTGAGAAGTTAAAAGAGGACAAAAGGTTGCAAGATGAAAGGTTCGAGAAGATTCAGAGTAAAAACAATCTACTGGATAACAAAATAGTGCAAATCCAGAGAGAAGCATCCAGACTCTCGAAAAACAAAGTCAAGTCAAGGAAGTGAAGGCATTCCTCGTTGCAGTAAAAAATGAAAAAAAAAACTACACATATGCCTTACAGACATCCCAATTATCATTAGAGAGAATTTGAGGTCAAAAATGGACCTCCTAAGAGATGTACTACAAAAATATAAGATATATTAAAATATTATGAGTTAGGGGCTTTATGGGGTAGGTATATATGACAACTCACCTCCTACACTACTTTTTATGCACAATATAAATAACCATAGTTGAGTTACTTTTCTAAATTGACTATAAATAAAATTAATAAAATAACTCTACAATGATGTGACTAAGATTCATTATAAATTCCCCCCAAAAATTTGTCCTTTAGCATTTATTTGTCTTGAACTTGTAAATAAAATTAAACAAAAATGAATTTAATTTATATGCATAACTAACATATTTTTTTCATATAAATATCATTCATGAATTTACTTTATTTTAAAAGTACAAGATTGTGTGTGTGTATATATATATATTAGTTTGACATTATAATATTAAATACAATTGAGTGAATATATAATTTAAAATTAAAAAACATGAAAATAACAATATATTATTTTATAAAAAAATGTGAAAAAACATTTTTATGAATTATGAGTACTTTACTTGAAAATGGCAATAATATTATTTTATGAGAAAGTCAACTGTGAGTACTTTACTTGAAATAACAATAATATTATTTTATGAGAAAGTGTGAAATGACTTTTATTATGAGTACTTTACTTTATGACTTAAAAGTATTTGTACCACTACCTTGGTTAACTATGGGTTTTCATCCACCATAGAAAATGTGACAAATAAACATTCTTAACTCATGCAATGCCACCTCAACCATGGGGGATGATGTCATCTACTAGAATGTAATTGGTTGATTTTTATAGTACATTTTGGTCCTTTTGAGGCCCATTTTTGACCTCAAATTCTCTCTAATGAATCATCATTTTGACCAACGATGGGGTCAAAATGAGCATTCACAAAAGAGTTATGTTGAAAAGCAAACAGTTCAACATACTAAGCAACAATTGAGACAACCTGTTTCCCAAAACAATCTTAGAGTTCTAATCAAAATAGATTTGGGATGGACCACAATAGATACGATGCAACAATTCTCTCGAGGAATCCATAACTGCTGTCATCTTATCTCATCAAATGTCGCAAAGGATCTAGAGATGACAGTTCAAGCAAATCAGACGTTGATGTCAATGAAGCTTTAAGGACAAAGCTTCCCTTAAGGGGGAGGCAATGTAACAGAATTAAATAATAACAACAAACAATAATAAAATAAAATAAAATAATAATAATAAACATCAATATATATATATATATATATATATATATATATATATATATATAATAATTAATAATTTCTTTGAATAATTTGTGTCTCTCAACCTAATAAAAAGTGAAGTAAGGAGGTAGGAACAATGGACTTATATCTAGGGAGACGCTCTGAGTGGGTTTTGGTGGAGAACAAGGGCTGCAAACCCCTTGAGTTCCATGGAGGTTGTGTTAGCTTGAGGACATGCCTCTGAAGGGCCCATCGGAGGCAATAACAATCTGGATGAAGAGAAGGACATGCATGGCAAGGGGAGGAAGTCGGGTCAGGAGGGCTGCCTTCCAAGGGCTCAAATGATCCCGGAAATCCAGATCCGATCAGACTCGATCCGAGGAAAGATTGAGACATGGAAAGAAAAATCCCTAATTGGAAAATTTGTGGGTGCGTGGCCAAAGGAGAAATATTTGGTGCGATGGATCTAGAGCACGTGGAAGCCGAAAGGCTACTATGATCTTCAGCTAGGAGCAAAATGTTTCTTCACCATAATCTTCTTTAATCAGGAGGATCGAGATAGAGTCCTAGAGGGGGGCCCTTATTTCTTTTTTTTCAGTCGATATTTACATCTCCCCCTGGCGGGAGCATTTTAATCCGGATTCGGAGGATCTAACGATTGCCCCGGTTTGGATCAGATTGGTAGTGCTTCCAGGAGAGTACTAGGACATGGAAATCCTATGAGACATTGGACACTCAATAGGTGAATTTGTGAAGGTGGCCGAGTAAATGCGCATCCAGAGGTACACAGCATTTGCATGCATATGTGTTTATAGGGATCTGTCGAAGGTTCTCCTGGAGGCTATTATCCTGAACTGGGAAGATGAGGAGTGGATTCACCAGATAGACTATGAGCAATTGCCTTTTCACTACTGGATCTGCCATGAGTATGGTCATTTTGGGAGGAACTTCCCAAAAGGGCCTTAGGAAGTGGCAGCTCCAGAATGCGAGGGAGAGAAACAAGCCAATGAGGGTTTTACCCAGGCAAAGAGCTGAAGAAGAGGTAAAAACAGTGGGGGACAGTGAAATCGGAAGGAATCGTCGGAAAAATCACTAGAGAGAAATAACCCCTTCTAAATCTTGGAGAAAGAGGGTGAGGGTATGGGAGAAAAAGAGGGATGGAAGAACACTCAGGAAATCCAGACAGAGGAAGCTAGGGAGGAAACCAAAGATAGTAGTATGCAGGGTATTATGGAGGAAGACGGGGCGAAATAAATGGAGCTGGGAGATCTAGATCTAGACATGATAGAGAAAGAACATGAGAAGGAAGGCAAGGGTTATGTCCCCCGGGAACATATCGAACTTATTGAGAAGGCTATCATCAATTCCAAAGCGCGACGGGAGCTAGGGATAAGTGTGGAACCCCAGAAAGGAAGCAAGAGGAAATCCCCGGAGGAAGAACAGAAAAGAGGAAGGAATTCGAACAAACAGATAATTGCATAAATAGGAGTGAGGTTGATCGAATCAGTTCAGTACCCGACGATCTGGGAGGCCTTCTCTAAAGTAAGTAAAGTTACCTAATGAAGATAATATCATGGAATATTAGGGGGTGTAATCACCCAAGGAAGATCAAGAACCTAGCTAGGAAAATGAAAGAGGAAAAACCAGATCTGCTTTTTCTGTAAGAAACCAAGTGCAGCTTCGAATCCTTAAGGTGAATTAGCCAAAGAATATGGAAGGGTAGCAGTGTAATGGAGACGGACACCGAAGGCATGGGGGGGGGGGGAGTTGCCATCCTATGGCAGCCTAAGGTTGTTGTCCTCTCAGACTGGAGATCTAGTCGCTTCTCCTTGATGGCGGATTTCAAGATCCTAGGACTTGGTATAACAGGGACGATTGCCAATATATATGGTCCCAACGCCTTCCCCTAGAAATAGTCTTTTATCCATCACCTAAGGTGGTTGGATTCCCTAGCGAAGGAAGGGAGATGGATAGTAGGAGGATATTTTAACTTAATCACTGCCCTCATGGAAAAGAAAGGGGGAGAAGAGTATTGGACAAATACTAGGAGGAATTCAGGGAGATTCTATCCCAAATCTCCCTAATAGATCTAGAGACTGGAGATGGGTGGTTCACATAGAACAACAGGAGGGGAGGGGACCACCTTGTCGCCTCTAGGCTAGATAGATTCCTGGTGTCAAAAAATATCATGAGGGGTTTAGGAGAGATCTGGACAAATGTTCTCCCAGCTGTTGGCTCAGATCATCGGCCAATCTGCCTCAATTGGGATTTTATGAATGCCTTCTTGCCTAAACCTTTCCACTTTGAGCAGTTTTGGTTGGAGCACAAGGAATTTAAAGGGCTAGTTCACCAGTGGTGGCAGAAGTTGGATATCACAGGAGGTACTAGAATGTACAATTTTCAGCATAAGCTTAAGGATCTCAAAGCTAAGATTTGCACGTGGAATAAGGATGAATTTGGTAATATTTTTTCTGACAAGAAAAGGCTCATCCACGACATTGAACTTCTCCAGAAAAAATGAATGGACCTGGGATGGGATGTGGGGATGAAAGAAAAAGAAAAGGAACTCCTCACCCAGCTGGAAGCCAGGGAGAGACAAGAGGAGATTTTCTGGAAGTAGAAATCTTGGATCAAATGGCTACAGGAGGGGGAGAAGAATACCAAATTATTCCACAATTCGGTGGTTCATAACAAATTGGGCACGAAGATCCACAGAATCAAGAGGACTGATAGGACCCAGGTGGAAACTAGGGAAGAGGTTGAGGAGGAACTGTCGATCTACTTCAAGGGAATAATGACCGAGGATAATAACCCAAGGGAGCAGGAAATAGCTCAGATCACTGATCTGATCCCCAGGTGTATTTCTAGGGAAGATAATGAGAATCTGAACAAACCCATTTCCATGCAGGAGGTTGAGGAAGCCTTGAGCCAGATGGCCTAGGGGAAGGCCCTGGGCTCGGTTGGATTCACCACTAACTTCTTTCACTTCTTTTGGGAAATGATTAAAGAGGAAGTTTGGGCCATTGTGGAGGAATCTAGGAGCAAGTGAGGGGTGCTCAAGGCTTTTAATGCGACCTTTCTTGCTTTAATCCCCAAGGGAGAAGGGTCGGATTCGACAGATAAATTCAGGCTGATAGCTCTTTGTAATGTGATCTACAAGATAATAACAAAAGTGATCACAAATCACCTAAAACCTCTCCTCCCAGGGTCAATTAGTCTAGAGCTGTCAGGTTTTTTGGAAGGTAGACAGATCCTGGACAACATCATAGCAGTCCATGAGGTCACTCACTCTCTGAAATGCACTAATCTCCCTAGAATGCTCATCAAACTGGACATTTCCAAGGCCTACGACAAGCTCAGCTGGTAGTATCTGGAGGCAATTTTGAAGGCTCATGGCTTCAGTCTAGAATGGGTAGAAGGGTTGATGGCCTTGGTCTCCTCTCCCTTCTATTCCATCCTTTTGAATGGATCCCCATATAGGATATTTTCCCCTACAAGGGGAATTAGATAGGGTGATCCACTCTCCCCTTTCCTCTTCGTTCTCATTGCTGAAGGGTTAAGCAAGCTTATCCAAGCACAAGCAGAAGCTGGTAGGATCAGGGGTTTGGTGCTTCACGAAGATATGGAAAAACAGACTCATTAGTAGTTCGTGGATGATACAATGCTAATGGGGCACCCTTCAGTCCAAGAGGCCCGTTCCTTCAAATCGAGTCTGTCGCTCTTTTCTAAGGCGACAGGACTGGCTATCAATGCAGAAACGTCTCAAGTATTTTTATTTAACACTCCTGATGTCACTCAGAGAAACATTGGTAGGATTCTAGGTTTCCCCAAGGGAACCATGCCCTCCAAATACCTAGGGGTTCCCCAAGGGAAGGGAACTATTCAAAAGGTGTCTTGGCAAGATTCTAGATAGGATTAAAGCTATATTGGCAAATTGGGCTCTTAAACCCCTGAATTGTCCAAGTATAGATTAGTCCTAGTTAAGTCGGTCCTCCAGGCCATGCCTGTGTACCTTCTTTCAGCTCTTTCATCTCCTAAGTCTATCCTTCAAGAGATTTGAAGCATCCAAAGGAATTTCTTGTGGGAAGGAAGGGAATCCAAGGCCAAATTATCACTGGTCAGCTGGGAGCAGGTGTGCATCCCTAAGGAGAGGGGAGGCCTCTGCCTTTGTGACCCTGAAATCATGGGAGAAATTTAGGGAGCTAAGATATGGTGGTGGTGGTGTAAATATGTAGGAACCATGGGCAAAAATCTGGCACATCAAATATACAAGAGATAGACCTAAGTCCCAGTTGATAAGATATAATGTGACCCCACAGGGATCTCTCATCTGGAAAAAACGTTGGCAGGGCGACAAATAATTTAGGAGCACAACTTCTAGGAGGTTAAAGAAGGGAACTTAGCTCACTTTTGGGATGATTCATGGAACCAGTTTCCCAAACTAGGGAATGATCCTTGATGGTGGCACATCAGAGGCAGAGGTTTGGATGGAGGAAGAACAAAAGTCAATCAATACTGGGAGGTGGCGGCCCAGGAAGACCAGTGCCAATGGGTGGCCCTAGTTAGAGGAGATGAAGATGTCTTGGAGGTAGATATTAGAGCCTTTATGGGTGAGCTCTAGGAGCTTTGCATTCTGCTTAAAGAAGGGGACGATGTCCTCTGTTGGGGCTACTCCCAAAAAGGAACTTTTAGCATTAAGGAAGCTTACAATATTAGAATTATAATCCAAGACAAGGAAGATGAGATCTGGGGGAAAATATGGAAAACCAACTCATGGCCAAAAGGGGCCACCTTCTGCTGGTTAGTGGTCAGATGCAGGATTCTAACGGGGGAGAATTTATGTCAGAGGGGAATTCAAGGATCGTCTCGATGTGTTCCCTGCTCTTGCCAGGAGGAGAGCATGAATCATCTGCTAGAATCTTTCCTGTTCACCTCATACCTTTGGGATAGAAGAGCTCAATTATTCCAGAAAAGCAACAGAAGCAGAGGGGATCTGGGCCAAACCCGAAAAGAATGGCTCCCAAAGACTTTCAAAAATAATATTATATGCACCTTATGGAAAAATTTTCCAGGAAGCGTCATGTGGGTACTCCGGAAGGAGTGCAATGGAAGAATCTTCCTCGATAAGATCCATTCCTTAGAGGAAGTTTGGAAGACCCTGACTTCAAACCTTCTGGAGATCATCCGCAGCATGCAGTGGAGTGAGGATGAGAAATTTTTTTCAGGTCCTGAGAAGAGAATAACAGAGGATTGGGGATTGAACAAGGCAATGCTGGATGATATTTGTGAGAGGATTAAGACCTGTAGAATCTCAATCCCAAATGCGTGGTTTCCACCCCCTCGGTAGGTATACAAGCTAAATTTTGATGGTGCGGCCATGGGTAACCTAGGAGCGGCAGGCTTTGGGGGAACTTGCAGAAACTCAGAGGCAGAAATATTGCATATCTTCTTTGGATCGATTGGGGAAGACACTAACAATTCAATAGAATTGGAAGGCATGTTCCAAGGTGTTAAGATAGTCATCAGGGAAGGATGGCTGCCTACAATGGTGGAAGGTGACTCTCTCATCCTTGTTAAGATGGACAAGAATCTAAGCCACGGGAGATTAACGAAAAAGGTGTCGTCGAGTTGGCTCCTAGCCAGCATACTGGAAGTTCTTCATGGCCTTATCCTATCCCATCAAGCAATGTCCTTTCACCATATGAGACAGGATGCAAACAAGGTGGTAGATCTGCTAGCGAACGCTGGTGATGAGGAAAGGGGGGCCCACAGGTTGGGTAGGCTGGAGGACTTCGAGGCGGAACAATGGATGCCCATATGTCGACAACTAGCAGCTATGGATGCAGGAAGGGGAGGACAGGTGATAGAGGCTATGATGGAAGATTGATACAGGTACAGAAGGCATAATGAATCAACCGAGGATCCGGCCAAGCAACACGCATAGACATGCAACTCAAGATTACAGTAATCTAGGATGACCCTTCAAACATTAACCTAGAGTATGTCGGCAGGCTTGATAGGAGTGACGGGATAGTTTTTTCGTAGGATGGTGATCTAGGAGTGATGATGGGAATGATGATGCAAATCGTGACAAGTTTAGAAGCACGTTATTGCAGGATATGGGAGATCAGAATCCCTTACAGAACCATTATCATGTCCATTCTCCTCCAATTTATTAATCTCAAGGTGAGTGCTTGGCTCCTCATCTGGGCACTTAAGGTCGAGAGCATCAAGTGGAGTAGCTTATGGAAGGTTGGTTGCTTGAGAAACTTGAATAGCAAGTGTGCATGGAGGGGGAGAGTGAGGAGGAAAATGGATCTGCCAAGGGCTAGCCTTGGGAGGACGAGTGTGAGAAGCATAGAAACCAAGCGCCGGGATAAGGGGAAGCTTAAGACCCGGGGTGGCACAGGAGCGGTCACTCAGGCTCAGCTGCATGCTTAGGCAGCGACAGAATTCTTTAAGGACCAAATACCGCTAATGGTATGTCAAGCCACATAGGGGATTGAGAAGGCTTTGTGGGAGAAATTTTCATCGATGCTAATTGAGATGGTGTGGGAGGAGGTTAAAGAATGGATCATAGATCTAGGCTCAACGGAGGGGAGGGCCTTAGCCCATGATCACCTTGTCATGATATATTAGGTTTTAATGAACCTGGTAACCCATGCAGCCATGAATATTGAAGCAAAGGTGGAGGATATGTTGGCAAAAAAGGAAGGGGACTTGGAGTCGTCCAGAGCATGGAAGGAGCACAACGAAGAGTGCCAGTCCATGAGCAAAACGATTGAGTCCCTCAGTGTGGATTGCAAGATGATGCACCTCAAAGTGGACCAGATTGCTTCGCGTGTAGGTATATCTTTGTACAACCCTGATTTGGAGCAGCGAGCAGATGGAGGCCTCAACCGTCGGGTGGAAGGTCGTCACCAGGGCCGTGTCAACATCATGCCCCCACAAAGGTGGAACCCTTCAGCGCATCATATGGGGTGCCCGCGGCACGACCACTGCTCTAGCCTCGGCGGCAGGCCTTGCCTTAGTTTTCTGTGGGTGTCTATTTTCAGGATTTATCTCCTCTGTTAATATGTTTGGCTGTGAGTTTCAGATAGATTTAGTTAGGTTGGACTTCTGTGGCTATGTTTGTAACATTGGGATCGAACCCTGCACATTCAGGGATCTCCCTCTTTTGGGTTGGGAAGGTTTATGGTCTGATTAGATGTAGTAGGGGCAAGGATGGGGAAGGCATGGGCAGTAGCAGCCTAGTTTTATGTTTCACCATGTAAAGCAGTTTTTCTGCAGTAATACAATTCTTTTATTTACAAAAAAAAAATTAATAATGTCTTTATGAAAAGACATGACTCTTAATGAAAGGGCATTCCGCCAAAATATAAATAACGGGCCCTCAATTATAATTCATCACTTATCACTTATCTATAAATTTATACATCATTTTATATCTACAGATATGTGGGTTGTTTCAAAAATTATGGGTTCATTCTGAGTTAATTGAGAATATCCAACTATGGATGTTACAGTCAACAACTAATATTTGAGGAATTTTTGGGACCACATTATGTGAAACAGAGTTAATAATTTGGTAAAGAGGTTTATCTTGCACATTACCATTCCCTTCAACTGTAATTGGAGATAAAGGTTGCCTGAGTTTTCGAGCAACATTGTTGTTTGTCACACATTCCTTACATAGAGCACATCTAGTTTCAACAGTTGATGCTTGATTGCCTATTGTTTGAGGAAAATTCATTCTAATATTTTGTGGTATAACGGTTCTGATCTATAAATACTTGACATTGTTGACATGCAACACAAATAATGGCTCTTTTACCACCAAAATGAGTGAATGGTAGGACAATGTTATGTGGTGGCAACACTAGAAGATTATGCAATTCTACTTCCTTGTGTGAACCTCTTTCTCGAGGAATATTTTTGTTCAGATGACTGGTTTGAATGATCCCTTGAATAGTTATTATAAATAATCAACAAAATAGTCAACATTAATACCAAATATAATTTTTTTGTATAAAAAATACTTCTTAAGGGTCATACATAAATTATGTACTTATATAAGAACATGGCGAGAAGAAACATATAAATCTAGCACTAGATACCCTCTAGATCCTAGCAGAAATTATGCAGCAACTCTAACAAGACTTCCATGATGACTGTTAAATGTGATCAAAGGAATATACTCGATCAATGCATTCCAATTTTGATGGAGATCATTTTACAATAGGTAGCATGGAATTTTTGAAGAATAACTGGTAGTGTTGCCGAAACGGGTTGTTTCACAACTTCCGGTAGTGCACTCCATACAAAATGCAAAAGCACTACTCGATGTTCTGGGTATAGAATTTTCAGATTGTTTTTCCAATTTTAAATTTCTAGTGCATCCAACAAGGAGATAACCTCTTCAAGTAGACTCAACAATGACATAACCTCTTCAATCAGCCTCATCCTGAGTAGCTTTCATTTTAGTGAATTAAGAGGGAATTTCACATTTAGAAAGAAACCTTGTAGTGTTTTTGCACTGTAGTCATTTTTTTTCCAAAAAATGGAAAATAAAGGTACATGAAGGTGTCAAATCGTATTAAAAAAACTACATCCAACCGATATCACTAAAAAATACTAAATGAAAAGGGTTGGGTGTGCATTTTACTAAACTAGTCAAACAAAGTCCAAAACAAAAAAGTTACAATTTCAAAACGAAAAAATTACAATTTTTAAAAGTTTACTATACACAAATTAGACAAAATTTCAAAATATTGAAAGAGGATTTTGTCCATAATATATATAGCTCAAGGTATATTCAGTTAGTTTTTAAAAATTACCTCTATAGAAATTATGGACAACATTTGTCTAAGCCTATTATTGTTGATTTACACTCTATTTTGACAAAACAAAATCAGAATTTTAGACATTATTTTCAGTTACGACCATGTAACTTATAAACTATGCAACTAAAATTATAAAAAATGTGAGGAATATATAAGGACAAGGATATTTGGGGTCTTTAAATAATACCTACCTCAAGGAGATAACCTTGACAAGCAACCTTGTAGTGTTTTTCCACTCTAGGCCTTTTTTTCCCCAAAATTGGAAAAATGAAGGTACACGAAGTTGAAAAACAAAAAAAAACACTATATCCAGCTGATATCACTAAAAAATACTAAACAATGAGGGATGAGCGTGCATTACACTGAACTACCCAAATAAAATTCAAAACAAAAATATTTACAATTTTCAAAAATTTATTGTACACAAATTAGACAAAATTTCAAAATTATGAAGAAGGATTTTGTCGAGTAGAATATATAGCTCAAGGTATATGGAATCAGGTTTTAAAAATTACCTCTATAGATATTATAGAGGGAATTTATTTAAGCCAATGTTACTGATTTACACACTGTTTTTACAAAATAAAATCAAAATTTTAGACACTCTTTTCAATTATGACCATGTTACTTATAAACTATGTAACCTGTTTGAAAATGATAAAAAAAAGGTGTAGAATATAGAGGGACAAAGATAGTTGGGGTGTTAAAAGAATACTAGTGTCACCAAGGAGATATCGACATCAAGCAGCCTTAGCCTAAGCAACTTACATTTTAGTGAACTAAGCCGACATTTCACATTTACAAGGCAACCTTGTAGTGTTTTTGCACCATAGGCCTTTTTTTCCCCAAAATTGAAAAAACAAAGGTACAAGAAGGTGCCAAACAATAAAAAAAAACTATATCCAACTGAGATCACTAAAAAATACTAAATGAAAAGGGCTAGGCATGCATTTTACTGAACTAGTCAAATAAAGTTCAAAACATAAAAATTACAAGCTTACTAGCTTTATTTAAAGTTTGAAGAACAAGATATAGATTTTTTTCTTGGTTGAAAATAAAAATATATATAATACATAGTGAACATACATATATAAGGCTTGGGCCCTATTTCACTTTGTAGGGCTAGGATATATTGAACCTTTTAATGATAACATGTTAAAATAAACCACTCATTTCATTTCAAAACATAGTAATACATCAAAATTTCATTGTATGTTAATAGAAATGTAATCAAATTCTTCATCATAATGATAAAATTTGCATTGTTCCAATCTATGGTTTTTAATAAGCAATTCCTAACCCAAATAACCCAAGAACCCATATGCATAAAATTTTAACAACTAGATGAAAGAAGCTACATGTAATGTGGCGATAACATTGAAACTTAATTTTAAATGTTTCAAAGTTTCATCGTGATTTAAATGTTGATAAATAATGTTGATGGAATGCGTGGCAAGTTCTTTTGGGATTCTGCCATTTTGTATCTTAATCGTCCATTCTCAACCATCCAAAATTTTGACATGCAAAAATTCGAGCAGCGCTTCAATTGCAAAGTTACAAAATAATGTGCATGGGAAAAAATATTGTTCCCTTGAACCTTTCTATGAAAGATAAAATAGGACATAAAGATAATATAAGGCTTCAAATTTACATACGGTTAAATGTTCCCAGCACAATTTTACATACCATGTGTGTCACATGCCCCAATTTGCAAAACAATTTAATGTCATTGAGGAACATTATGTTATATTTAATGATAAAGTTTGTAATTAATGACCCAATGGGGTTAAGGGTACTTAATGTATTGCAGAATATTTTATTAATAAATAAATAAATGATGAGACAACAGCTTAGGGAAGCTGTTAAATGAGTGTTAACTGGTCACTTGGTGGAGGAGACTGGGTGGAGAGTATACTGACAAGTGGCAACATCCTCAAACTACTTCTAACTGTTGCAGGTGGCAACTTACCTATATTTGTGGTCATGATTCCCAAAGAAAATGCAATAGGAGCACGTGGCTCATTAAGTAAAAACTGACCTAGAAGACCCAGGCATTGATATAAAAATTCCCATTGAAGATAGTTGAGGCTGCTCATTCTAGAATTGTGATCATTCTGAGTGAATGAAGTGCACATGAGAAATTCGATGGAGTGGACTTATTGAAGTGAGTTTGAGGGGTTAAATGCTGAAGATTGAAATTTTGCACAGCTACTCTAAGCTGAAGTTCTTACTACTGTGAGCAGGGCTGAATTACTGCTGAAGATCCAGTCAAGTGACAGAGGATCTCAAGGTTACATCTCTCACCCAGTACTCTACCAGAAGGACCAGGAGACAGGCTCGGGGGTCCTAAGAGATTGCAGACTAAGCTTTCTCCAGGAGCTGGTTGGGAGGAATAACCTCCTTAAGTTGTTGTCACCTCACCATTTGACAGGTTCTATTTGTTTAGGTTTCTTTATAGTTTATCTACTGTTTTTCAGACAAAGATTACAAGTTTTCAAGATATGCATATTATTATTTTATTAGGGTTTATGAAGAAGAAAGAGCATTGTTTATTGATAAAACTAGTGATTAGCACATTATAGTTAAAACAATAGAGATTTTGCTCGGTGAAAGGTGAATAGAAAAGAAATTACCAAACTGTATTTTCCACGCCTTTTACAAGGCAGTAAGTACTCTAGTACAGCTGGTTGCTTAAGTTAGATAAGTAGATTTGTTTATTAACTTTGAATGTAAAATGCAAATGATTACTTCTATAGTTTTATGTGATTCATTTACAGAAATCTAGCTGTACTTGCTCTATCTACTGAAAGTAATTGCATTATCTAATTATAGGCAAACAGTAGATTATATAATAATCACTAGTAGTTATAATATTCATAGAATTATTACTAGTTTTAATACATATTATAAATACAATGAATATAGTTTAATAAACAAATATAGGAATAGTAAAAAGTAGTATTTAGGGTTTAACCTAGCTAGTAATCCTTAGGTCCTTATAATTATTTACCTAAGCTTACAGCTACACTCTGATTCTGTAAGCATAGGTGTTTTATTGCAATCCTCAAGAACCATCTAGGGTTTATAAGAGATAGGATTTATCTCTGAAACAGATTTTACATTTTTATTCTTAACACAAAACCTAACAGTTGTAAATAATTATTATTAAAAATAAAATAGATACAGAACTAAAATTATTTCTGTAAAATCCATCTCATTGCAAAACAAAAGATTATCCATTAATAACAACCCTTTTAGAGAAACATAACTTTTTATTCACACAATAACACTGCAAATTAAATAATAAAAATTTACAGTCAACCTTTGATATTAAATGTAATTTTAAATTAAAAATACTGTAAACTAATTAAACAGAGACAAAATAGAGTAAGCAATAATGGTCTATGGCCTTTTATAACTTCTATCGAGGCTTAAGCCTGATCAAAACAATTTATACAAGTTTAAACATAAACAATAAACCAAAATTTTAACCATTACAATTCGTAGTAAGTAAAAACCCTTCATCTGTTACAAAAATTGCTGAATGAACAGTCCTTTCATTGCAGCAAAAACCACTTAAAATTTCAAAGTAACCACCTAGTGGTCAAAACAGTAATGTCACGGCTTAAGCCGAGTCTATAATCAAAAGAAAAGCTTTACATCTTCCTAGGCCGTAAAGGCTCTTTCACAAAAACCCTAAGTCACAGCTGTAACAACCTTTAACTTTTTACACATAACAACCTCTAGGGTTTAAAATAGTATAAAACCAAACTAAAAACAAGAAGCAATAACCTAACAAGTAAACCAGGGCCAAGCCACAACCAGCACAACGAAGCTTCTTATCTTTCCGACCAATTCAACACAAATGCAGGAGAAAAGCCTCAGTATAACTGGGGCTTCCCAAGGTCTGCATGTCTGAAGCTTGAAGAAACATGCTCGCATCCAACATCCAAAGCTGGAAAAAGGACCTGCATAGAGCAACCATTCAATGGTTAAAGTCTTTTTAATGTAATAAAAATTCCAAATTTTTCTTAAATAAAAACCTGAACAGGTCGTTACTTGCTAGTGATTTTCATTTTGAAGAAGTCGAGAAAGCAAAGCCTTTGTGCCAACTCGATGGCACCTTGGAGAGTGATGCCCTGAAAAGTTTAATGCACCGAATACTACTGGAAACCCTGAGCCACGAATTGAATTAAACGAGACCATTGTGTTTTCTTAAAACCAACTCACAGTCCTCGAATCAATGGAGAAAAACAACTTCTACACATACAATACTCCACAATAGTCTTTAAGCATTGAAAACCATCATATGTCCTCATCGAGACAAGCACACACTATTTTGTCTGGAAGACAGTTTACAAATCAGAGATTATTGCAGAGTCATGGCGGCCATGAGCTCGCAGCTCGACCGCACACAATTGAAGGAACCCTCTCACTTGCGAAATGAAGGGTTAGGGCAATCGTAAGTCAAATTAACTAAGGGATTAGACACCTCCACGTGTCGATCGAATTATTTCATCATTGTGGGTAGCATTTCAATAGTCAATTATGCAGTTTCTAATCTGCATTAAATCATAACAAATCAAAACAATAATCATTTGAATAATGTAATTTTTTGATTGATAATAATGTAATATACCCTTGATCATTTCGACGCCTAGTTTATCCACCATAGAATTAAGAAATGGATTTTCTTTTGCTAACTATGTTTTATAAAACATAAGTAAATGACATACTTTTAATAATAAACTATACTGAGAAAGGAAATCTAATGATTCCTTGAAGTAGTCTTTTGAATTTCTAGAGTTGGAGAGTAAGTTGTATGACTAGGGCCCACGCATTTATAAGCTCTTTCATATTATATAAACCAATAACCATATTTCAAGAGATTTACAATACAACCTTTTGTAAAGGTGTAGTTTATAGATAAAAGGTACACGAGGAATTGAAGTGTAAGATACAAGTAAGAAGAATTCAAAGTAAAAACTGTAAAAGTTTGAAGAAGAATACTTTCAACTAAGAAGAGAATCTTGGACCAATTCTTTTATTGCATTGTGTAGTTAGGGATACAAGTGAGTGCAGTCCATAGACTTTTATAAAAGTCTCGATTGTATTTCTAACATCCAAATAATGAGTAAACAGTTAAGAGTCAAAATAGTTTTGTTTATATATTGAGAAAACATTTAATTATGAAACCCGAGGATAAGGGTAAATGTGATATACATCTAATGAGTATGATGACTTAAAAACCCTTAGAAAACAAAAATATTGGATAGGATAGACTAGATTGATAGTTCAATAGCGTAGAGTATTTCTTTCATGTTTACAAAAGGATTCAAATACTTATGATCAAACCAAACTCCAAATGTTTTGATTGATCTAAGCAAAAGTATGAGTATTCTTAGAAATAATCTTAATCATCGAGTTGATTTGATTTCAGTTTGATAGTATTTTGGTCATGCATTTTAACCCATGCATATGCAGTTTTGTTTTAACATCTTTATGGAGTTTTGACGACTTTAATAAGATCAAAGTTACCTCTTATGGAGACAAGCTGCATTTAAACATTCTAATTCTAGCATCATATTCATGCTAGTGAAGTATCTTTCTTGACCTTGATATATATATATATTTTTTACTGGAACAAACGCTTACCTGTTAAAACCTGTAAAGAACCATCAGTCCCACTGTGTTAGCTTTAAGCTAAGTAAGCCTTGATGACACCTAAGAAATTTTCCCTACTTGACAAAAGAAAAACAATAACATACTTAGCATTAGTAAAAGACAGATTTCTCTTCTACTTTCTGGAAAATGCAACTGCTAGGTTGAAACAATACTAACACAGTATTTAAAGATAAGCCTTTAAGTTATATAGAACCTGATAAAGAAGTAATCTTCGTTTCTCTTGCAAATTGATTAATTATCTGCTAACAGTTAGTGGTTCATTAGCATTGTCAATTGACATTTTATGTCACATGAAATTTTTTTAATTTTTTATGAATTTTTGAGTTATTACAATGTGCCTCTCTTAAAAGTGTTTATTAAAAACATTTGACTCTAGATCCTCCTCAATAAATGTTCCCAACACAAATTTACATACTATGTGCCTCTCTATAGCTACCAACCACACATCTACTTTATTTCCTTGTGATTTCCTTATACCCATTAAAAGTAGGAGTCTTATGTTTCCTTAGCTCCTACTACAACTTGCAACATTTAAGTTATACTTTCAAAACTAGATTTTCTTCCTCCAAGTTTCTTTTCCCTTTATCCTCAAATTTAGATCCTAAGGATTCCAATATTCCCTTAATCTATGTGAGATATGGTAGAATGTACACTCACTTGTCTTTTAAGGTTTTTACATCTTTAATTAAACCTTTAGAGTTTTGTTGAACACTATGACAAAGATGGTTTTCACATGACTTAATGTTCTCCTCATTAACATATCTACTGGAAAAATCTATGATCTAATGTTCCCTCTTATAAGTCATTACAAAATGATATTATATCTTTGACTTGGTTTGGATCACTATGTGTTCTTAATCTACATTTAACATTTTAACATGTGGAAACAACTAGTATTCTTACCTAAACAATAATTCTACATAATTTTCTTAGAAAAGATAACAATATTTTGGAAAATGATACAACACAAAGGAAGAGAGATTCAATAAAATAAAATTTATTTTGGAATAAAATTTCCCGTGTAACCTGGAAAACATTATTTTTAAATAGAATTTTTGTTGCAAAATTTATTTGCAATTATCTTAAATGAATGGTTGAAATATGTATTATTTTAGTATCTCAATAGCTAAAATATATGCTATCTTCTCACATATTTTAATAGTTGGAATCTGCACTACCAAAGTGTCAATAATATCCATCAGAATATCTTCTCATAACAATAACAATAACAATAATAATAATATGTTTTTAAAAATCATAAGCAAGCAAAATAACAATTTAATGTATGTAACCCACCCTATAAATTATCTAAATTACATGTAAAGAAAAAAAACAAAAACTATATTTCAATGAAAATTTTGTTGTAATTTTTTCTTTTATCCCGTGTATCCTCAGTTCTCTCTAACTTCTGGAGCTTGTAGAGAGGGAAATAAAGGAAATCAAGCATTCTATTTGCTGTGAAAGATTTTGTTACACCTCTCTCGAGCTTCTGGTAAGGGAAATAAAACGTTTTATTTGGGAAAACAGATTTTGTTACAACTTTTTAACTTCTCCAGCTTGTGGAGACGGAAATAAAGCATTCTATTTTCGGTGAAAGAATTTGTCATAACTTTTTATTTAATCCCATATATTCAACTATCTCTAACTTCTTGAGCATGTGGAGAGGTTAATAAAGCATTCTATTTGCAGTAAAGAATAACAGTATTTTCTGTTGCTTGTAGACAACTTCGCTGGTTAGAAGCATCGCTTAGTAAGCAGTCCAGCAGTCCATTAGACATTTTCTACTCTATATCTTGAATAACATAGAACACTATGAGGAAATAAAGGAGTGGATTTCAGGGACGCTCAGATTCTCAGAGTATACAATGAGGACTTCATTAACTCAAAGATTAAGGTCACATATAAATCGTTCGATATAATTTCAGATCATATGTTGTGTCTCGCTTGTAATCTCTTAATCAATCAGCAATCTCTTCTCCTCATCATCTTGTTCGTGAGTCTCAACAGTACTATAATAATGTGTATCAATACTATGCTGCCGCATCTCCAATTCCTCCTGAGATTCAAGGCGAGCTCTCTCACGATCCTTCGGATATGCTCGATACAGAAAAGAGTAAATGAGGCAACACAGAGCCATCGGAATAGCGATTGATCTGTAGAGTGCCTCCGCCAATGCAGCAGCATTTGCCCTATCCGTTTCTGTTTCAATGGCTTTGCTTGAGCCTTCAGGAATAGGTTTATGGCCATACAAATGTTGGGCCAGAATTCCTACCACTGGTGGGGCAAAGGATGATAGGATTGATTCAAACGATTGGTCCAAGGCATAGATACTTGTTCTTTCCTTCTCAGGTACAATTTCTGCAAATATGGGGCTGCACATAAAAACAACATTATAAATTATAGATTCAGAGATAATGTTTTCACTAGATGTAATTAGTGCATTTATATTTGTTTTGAGATTTGTTAGGATTGTTGGAGATGGTTGAATATTTTCTAAATCTATCTTTCCAAAATTAAATTTAAATTAGAATAAGTTAGATATGATAACACTCAGTATGTTGTATATATATATAGGTGTGCTGTATTTAGGTTTGAACGCAATGCAATTTGTGTGAATATCTGTGTTATGGCTGTACTCTGAAATTCTGGTTTCAAATACAATCTATCCATCAATCAATGTGCATTACTCTTTGTTAAAATATGATACATGCTACTTACTTGTTGGTGGCAGGTTCGTTCCATGATGTGAAGAATCCCATGATGAGAAACATTAGACCATGTCCCAACGCAGTAGAAGGATCGCCAGGCAGAACTAGCAGCAGAATTGCACTCAAAGGAATAGCCAGCCCTGAACTTATTTGCGAAAGAATAATCCTTCCAGCATTTGGACGGCTTCTGGCAATAATGTCCCCCATTCGCCCTCCAAACAATCCACCCAAGGAACACCCCATGATAAATACAACCATCAGAAATGCAGTCTTTTGATGAGAGAATCCAATGAGCTCCAGCCACATGGGTACAAACGATAGAGCCGACCATGAAAATGATCCCACGACCCCTTGAGCTACAATTATCTGAAAGCTCCGAATTCGGATCACTTTCTTCGCTTCTGCGCCCATTGCCTTCAGATCGACGGACCATATTGATGATATCCCTTTCGTTTCACTTTCTCTAAAGAGATTCACAGATGCTAAATCACTTTTACAGTTTAAATTATCCCACAACAAGTCCCGGTGAAATTCAGTTTTGGATAGAAATTTATGTGCATTCCTATAGCAGACTAATACTTACGAAGTTCTGGGCATCGAACCGTTTGAAAACCGGGGGTCCGTTGCAAAAGCACGGACAAGTATACCAACTAAAACGCTCACTCCGGCAACTGTATGAAATGATAATCTCCAGCCGGGAATCCCCATCACTGTTGTGGAAGCTATCAAAACAGAAAACATACCACCCAAGATAGTTCCAAAGTTGCGTGTAAACTGCAGCCACCCGAAAGCCCATCCACGGTTTCCTTCACCCGTCGAATCTGCCACGATTGAGTGAATGGCGGGTACTACTATTGCAAGTCCAATCCCATTGAATGCTCTTGATATTGCTACCTATAAATCCAATACCGCTTTAGCAATACCTTGACAACCCTATGTATTGCCAAGCAGGGAGAAAGATTTTGCTCCTGCTAGATTAGAATTCCAACTACTAATTTAAGCATCTTAAAGGCTTTAGCTCCTCTGAGAGCAGAATTCCAACTTCTAGCTTTTTGATCTTTTAACTAATTAAGAGAAATTTTAAGCTATACTCGAACCATATCATATAGCACCATTAAAAAAACATTTATTTCATTTTTTGTGGAGTGACTTAAACTCCAGACCATTTGCACTTTTGTCTTGTTGTTGAAATTGCAATTTTGGTTACAAAATGGATTCAGCTACCTCTATAACCTGTGGGGTTTCCAAATTATGCAATTTCAACAAACTGAAACTGCAATTTCAACAATTCTTGCTGATTTTGACCAAAATTTTAGAATCATACAAATGATCTAGCTCCATTTTTTTCAAATTATAATAAAAATGAAAACACATCAATAACCTAGCATAATTTTTTCTTCATAGGACATAGAATTGGGTTTTCACACTGAAAACCCAATCGATTTGCCTCAACCATGTTGACATCAAAGGCTAGCTTAATTAGTTTAGAGGAGCGATGGCCTGTATGAGACTCAGTAAAATTTACAATAAAATTTGTTAAAAGCAGTTCAGTAAAATTTACAATAATTTTTTTTAAAACCAGTTCAGGCAGGTGAACTGCCGTTTACCTAAAAGCTGTCTTGAATTCCTTATGTGACTTCCTATTTGTTTTTAGGTCAAACTCAATAATATGCAATGGCTTGCTATGCTAAATGAAAGGATAATACCTGAGAAAAAGTTGTCGAGATCCCAACAAGAAATGTAGCAGCTGCCCACAGAAATGCTCCGAGAGCAATCACATGGGCACGATTGCGATGAACCGCCAGATAAGCTGCCAATGGATACCAAGCTGCCTGAGTTTTAGATCTGAGTAGAGTGAGAGATCCCAACTGTGTTGGTGAAATATGTAATGCCAATCTAACCTCCTGGTACACCGCTGGTAACAGCGCCTCATCTGCTCTTTCCATAATCCCCGCCAAGTTCACCAATACCAGTGTTCTTGTTGGGTTCTCTAGCCATGATTTACATGAATTAAAGCCCATCCTTTAAATCACTACAGTAGACAAAATCTGTTGTGCCAATAAACCTTCTAAGGATCTGCGCGCTTTGAATACTAGTTATAACAAAAACAAAACCACTTTCAAGAAATTTTCAGCTACCGCTTCCGTCCGAATCAGAGTGAGTAGAAGTCATGGATTCAGAAGCCCAACCGGGTAACCTTTATGAATTCACCATTGATATTTGGTTTTCGTTTGATTTTTTGGATTTTTGTGATATAATTATGAGACGCTTACATATTCCATGACCTAATCTAAATTCGAGTTTATCCATCTCTTACACATTCCGTTAGCTTAATTTCTTTAAAAATTCCCCGATTTCTTCGCCTGGCGATGGGCTATTTACCATTTCTTCTCCTATGACGATGAGCTATGCTATTTTTTGTTTTTTCTCCTAACGATGCTATGTAACTCGAAAAAAAATAAATGCATACAGAGTTTCCACTTTCATGGAAAAAACCATTAAAAAAAACCTAATCATATTTTTCTAGAATCACGGATTTGTACCTTTCCAACTCGTGGATCTAAAGTTCCTTCTTGTTACCAAATTGACTCCCAATAAACCTAGGGAGCACCTTAATAACTGAATATTGTAATTTTATTTTACACTTTGTGATATAATGGATAAATTGAATATTTGAATATTGTAATTTGATTTAATATTTAAAAATTAAAATAAAATAATTTTTTTTATTTAATATAAATATTTATATTGATATGTGTTTATATTTTATAATTTGAGGTGGATTAATTTATATGTTGTTATGTTTTTTCTACATTGTAAGAGGATGAAACAAATTTACTCTCTTGATTGATTTTATGATACTAGTTTCAAATGACAAATAAGCAATTATAAAAAACATAAATCATTGATAGTTTTACTTTTTATTTTTATTTTTTTACTAGTTTGTTTTTCAAAGAATGTAGTAGAAATTTTAGATTAATTCTTAAAAAAATATCATAGTTGTTAAACTTGTATATTTGAAGATTGTGAATCCATTTATGCATTAAAAAATATAACCTAAACACTTTAAAAATCAATTTAATTTTTTTTATTTAGATTTCAATAAAAAAAAAATCACCAAAAATAAAACAAATAATTTATTAACTACATTTTATTATTATTATTATCAGTAAGCAGGAAAACATTCTATTAATATACAAAAAGATGATACAAACAGTCGTGGTTTTGCTAGATGAACTAGACAGAACGAGGCTTACAGCAGCAGGGCTCATACAAGACGTCCCCGAATTCCTTGAAGGATTTGCAGAAATTCACCCAAGCATAGCCTGGACAAGTGAGCAGATTAATTCACTAAAGCCCACCGACAGAGCAATCACTGATACCAACTTAACGCTAGATACCAGAACCCATCCCATTACAATAAACCAAATATACCGAAGCCACTTTTCCATAAAGCCGACAATTACCACTAGAACCCAAAACCCATCCCATTACACTGGAACAAAAGTAACCAAGCTTTTCCTTCTTACAACAGGCAATTTCAACCAAAACTAGAACCCATCCCATTACAACCAGCAATTTTAGCCACAACTAGAACCCATCCCATTATAATGAAAACAATGAGATCAAGCCACTTCTCCTTACAGCTGAAAATCGGGTCTGCTAGTGAAACACGAACCATCCAAAATAGCAACCCGCCCCATAATCGATAGAATAATTGAAACAAGGCACATCTACTTACAATATAGCAAAAGCAAAATAACAGAGCAGGCCAAGAAACCACAGTCCCGAAAAATCATCTTTCCTCGTCCAAGTGTGACCCAGAATGGTGCTCCTCTTGCTGAGGATGAGGAGCATTGGCTTTTGCATTGGCTGGCGAGTTGGCCGGGGTGTTAGCTGGGGTGGAGGCAGTGTCCCCGATACTGTCTATTATCTCCATAGCTATCTGTTCAAGAAATCAAAAACCCGCCGAACTTTTCGGCTGCCCCCTCTGTATGAGGGACAAAGCCTCCCTGATGCCCTGGGCTATCTGCACCTTGGCTTGGGTATCTTGGGCCAGCAGAATTTGAACGGTTCAGAAAGGATTTAGCACCAAGGGCCGACCAATAAGAGTCTCATACTCCCTAAGGAGATCCAATTCCTTCATGGCAATGTATGCTTCAACAGCCACTGGGGTCTCTACCATATATTGATCTCCTCAGTTAAAATATTGCGGGGTCGGTTCTTCCTCAATTGTGGGAAGATCATTCATTGAACTTGGCATTGCCCCGCTAGTTCCTTCGCCTCTGACATTACCCCTCTGGCGATTCCGGGCTCTCTAGTATCGGGGCATGATAACACATGACTGAATATTACTTGGAGCTAGATGAAGTAGAAATGAAACCGTGAATGAGACCCTACGATCCAACCAGGGTGTATTTATAGGGAAAAAACCTTTCCTCCTTTGGACTGGAGCATTAAGAAAGTTCATGCTTTTTTCCCTGGCCTCCTTCATTCTCTGCCATCCACCGTGCTTCGCTATATCTTTCATACTTTGCGGGAGATCCGCCTCCTTCTTATTCATTGAATTCCGTTTGATATGGAGATCTTTGGAATTCCCCATCCTTGCGTTAACCGACATGGGATTCGTACTCGCAGGCCCGTAGGGCCATCTCCTCCTATTCTCCTCGCATGGATCAACCAAGATTTAATCCTACGAATTAATATGCGCCTTCATCTCTTTACGACCTTTTCGGCTGGCGATCGCTTCTTCTGCGGAGGCCATATGCTCCGTACCTCCACCGCGTGTCTAGGCGTGTGGTTCATCGGCCCTACCTAGCGATTGGGATATCTCACATCTTTCCACGCCCAACACCTCTCGCTAAAGGGCCCGCTGCTTGATATGGACGCAAAGGATGGCCTGTTTCGCGTAGAGTTGGATTAACAGCTGTCTTCCAACTGCTGTGGGTTGAGATGTGTCTAACGGTTGTTCGTTTCTGTCATACCTTCCATCTCCTCCTTCGCCAACTTCTTGCAACGGTCCCATATTATCGGCCTGTTTCCATTATCGTTGAGCTCTTCTGCATGGAAAGAGCTACGCCTCTCCACTCCTTCGTTTTCCAATGCGTCTGCCACCTTGTTACCAGATCTTCTTACATACGAGAATAGGATGGCTAAATGTCCTGCTAGAATCCATTTGAGTTCAGATAGTCATCCTTCCCATCTCTAGTTCTTTGAAACCTGGGATGTGGAGGCACCATTTTGGAGCCGGCGAGCAATGTTGATAATTATTTGCGAGTCTCCTTCCACCACCAATGGAGTTTTCCCCGATTGCAGGGACCAGGAAATACCATTAATTAGACCATCTAGCTCTGCCATATTATTTGTGCTGTTACCAATTGATCCCTAGAGCATGCTGAGAATAATTCCATCTGAGTTCCTTAATGCGCCTCCGAAGCATGCTGGACCAGGGTTACCTTTGGTCGCTTCGCCAAAATTGAGCTTAAAGGATCCTTCTGGTGGCCATATCCATGTTTTCACGTTGTTAACAAAATTTGGTACCGTCCTGGTTCGCGCGTTGTTGATAGGTAATTCAAAAATCCCCATTTCATACAAAATATTTCTTTCGTTAACTTCTGCTGTGAAGTCTTCCTGTGTCCATTGATTTAGAGTAATTGTTTCTTTGAGGTGGGCTTCTATGAGGGTCCAGATTTCCCCTATTTTCCTGGTTTTGTTTTCAAAGATTCGACTGTTGCGGGTTTTCCATAGTTCCCACACAGTAAATCCTGGGAGAAGCTCCCACAACCTATTAACAATTTTGTTTTTGAATATCTTCAAGGGCCATTCTGCTATGGTGACGTCCGGCCTTCATTTGTGTCGGTGATTTTTTTTAAAGATGGTCGCTCCTTTTTCCCATATGAAGTCCACCACCAGACATTCATCCAAAATATGGTTGATAGATTTGATGTTTCCTTCGCACATACAACATCTTGAGTGCCCATTGATTCCCCTGGTTTGGATGTTATCCCAGGTTAGAATGTGTCGTTTGAGCACGAGCCAGAAAAAATCCGCCACCTTTGGCCACCATCCTCCTCCCCAGATTTTCCCCCATTTTGCTTCTGGTTCAAGATTATGAGTCCTTGTCACAAGGGCTAGGTCCTCTTTGGGATTAAAATTGCCAGTATTGGAGGACCCTCATTTGATTTTTTCTGGGCTATCGTTCCTAGTGATTTTTCAGGAATTGAGCTCTGCAATGAAATCTTCTACATTTTCCCCTAGGCCTTAGATTACCACCAATTCTTGTCTTTCGAAGACTTGAAGATCCGGTCATTGTCTCTAGGATCCCAGAATTTTGCTACTGTGCTCAAAGGATGTTTCTAAAGAAAGGGATTGAGAATAGGGTATTCCTCTCTGCTTGTTAGAACTGAATCTTGGTTCCATGCATCGCTAGAAAATCTCGCAGTTTTGCCATCCCAAACTTCCCAAAATCTGTGCTTCTGGACCAACCCCCTGTTTTTCTATGCCTCTTTCCATATACTAGAGCCCGATTGGTTTTCTCCATAATGAACCAGGGATTGCTTAGTCCATAGAGGGGAATATTTCAAGTTCCAAAGTTTGGCCCACGATTCCTCTTCATAATTGATCCATCTCCACCAAATTTTAGCACTCATCACCTTGTTACTATCTAGAGGATCTCAGAGCCCAAGGCACCCTAGTTCCTTAGGAGTACATATGGTTTTCCAGTCCACCAATGGCCATTTCCTGTGTCCTTCCGATCCCCCCCATAGGAAATTTTGCTGGATATTTCTAATTTGTTTGATAACTGATTTTGGGGCAGCCAACACCGAGAAGAGATATAATGGCATAGCATGTAGAACCGATTTCACTAGGATGAGTCTACTCGGAAATTTAAGATCTCTGAAGGTCCATATACTACGCTTCTGTTTGATTTTGTCTAACAATTCCTTCCATGAGATTTGTCTAATAGTTGATTCAGCTAGCGGTGCTCCCAAATATTTTGAAGGGAGTTTGCCTTCCGAAAACTCCATGATTCTGAGGATGTTCCTTTTGGTAATTTTTGGGGTATTGAAGAAGTATCTATGAGACTTTTCCTTATTAATGTCTAAGCCACTAGCTTCCAGGAATGTGTTCAAACTATCTTTAATTCCCCTGGCCTCCTGGACCAAGGAAGGACCCATGAGCATATTATCATCCACAAACTGTTGATGTGTTTGGGGATCCATCCCTGTAGTGAGGGATAAGCTTTGGATCTTGTTCTTGAATCTTCTGCTTTTAAGCAATCTTCCTAGTCCTTCGGCCGCGATGATGAAAATGAAAGGAGAGAGGGGACCCCCCTGCCTTATTCCTCTGGAAGCATTGAAGGGGATCAAAGGGGAGCCATTGACCAAGATCAAGAAGAAGGTTGATGAAACCATATTCATGACCCAGTTGGTCCAATCCTCCGAAAATCCAAAAGCTTTGAGAATTCCTACCAAAAAATTCCAATTCAATTTGTCATATGCTTTTGAGAGATCCAGTTTAAGGAGCATACCTGTCTAGTCTTTGAGGTTTTGAGCAAGTGAATCGCTTCGTGGACTAATATAATTCCATCCAAGATCTTCCTTCCTTCCACAAACCCAGCTTGTTTCGGGGAGATGATAAGGGGAAGCAGGGGACGTAGATGATTGGCCATAAACTTAGAGATGATTTTGTAGATAACATTACATAGAGCAATCAGTCTAAGTTTCCCTAGGTCCTCTGTACCATTTTTTTGGGGGATGAGAGTTAAGAAAGTAGAGTTAAGAGCTCTAAGAATTTTCCTGGTTCTCCGAGAATCTTCCACCAAGGCCCATATTTCCTCCTTTAACCAGTCCCAACAAGCATGGAAAAAGTTTGTAGTAAACCCATCCGGGCCTGGTGCTTTATCCTTTGCCATTTGCTTGATAGCCACCTCAACTTCTGTCATCTCAATGGATTTTTCCAGCATGTGGTTGTGTTCATTAGTGATAAGCTTAGGAATATGACTAAACACCTCCATCTAGGGTTCTTCTCTGTCTTCTTCTGGATCCTTCATCAAATTAGCAAAATAAGAGTTCAACGTGGTTTCTAGTTCTTCTTGTGTTTTGACTATATTCCCATCCTCCATTTTCAATCTGTCCAGTCGATTCCCTTGGCGGTGTTGGATGGCCACTTTGTGAAAGAAGCTGGTATTGCATTCTCCCTCTTGAAGCCATTTGACTCTGGCTTTCTGGTTCCAATAGACTTCCTCTTGTTGTTCTCATTGGCTAAATTCCTGTAACAAGTTTTTTTCTTGGATCCACAACTCCTTCGAGAATCCCATGCTCATCCCATGATCCTGGTTCAGTTGCATCTTACACTCTAGAACTTGTTTTGCTTGGAATATGTTACCAAAGTACTCCTTATTCCATTTTTTAATGTTATCTTTTAAGAGTTTGAGTTTTTGTTGGAATTGGTACATTCGGGTGCCCCTGATGGGTGGGGAGCCTTCCCACCATTCCTGGAGTTTCTCATGGAAATTCGTCTATAGGAGACAAATTTTTTTCAAATTTGAATGGTCTGCGAGGGTTTATCCCCACATTTTCCCATTCTGGGCTGATTGGCCAATGATCCGATCCTGCTGCTGGAAGTACCACTACTCTTAACTCCTCGCCAGTCGTCATGAAGGATTTAGAAATTAAAAATCGGTCAAGCCGAAAGGCTATCTCTCTGTCTCCAGCTTGTTTGTTGTTCCACGTGAATATACCGTTAGAAGTTCTAACATCTATTAAATTAAGGTCATCAATTAATTCATTGAATTGAGTGCTTGCAGGGTTTAGGTTCCGTATACCACCTCTTTTCTCTTCAATGTTCCTGATCAAGTTGAAATCTCCACCCAGGATCCATGGTTTGTCATTGACACTCTCCTTGATAACTGAAAGTGAGTCTAGAAAGGAAAATTTATGCTCTGCCATCGGGGGCCCATAAACATTGGTCATAAATCTTTTTATTTTGGTGCCTAAGATGTGGAAGTTCGCTGAGACTAAAAATGGAGTAGCTACAAAGCCTGAGAGGTTAACCTCCCTGGGGTTCCATAAGATGCCCATCACTCTAGCTACCCCTTTGGCGTCGATCGCTATTGGCTCACAAACCATCCATATTTTTCGGCCTATACTTGTTAGCTCTTCGCTCGAGCACTTTGTTTATTGTAGAAAGATGATCCCATATTTTTCTTTTTCAATCCTTCTTCTAAGAAAATGGATTTTCAGAGCGCTGCTGTAGCCTCTAATGTTCCAGGATATAATCCACATCAAGAACTTGTTAGATAGAGGGAGAGAGGGTAGCATCTATGGTTGGATATTGTCTTGAAGCCACTAGTTGCTCCCCTATAGCTTTGATTCTTTGAACATCGCTTGGCCTTCCCCTCTTTTCTTTTTTTATTTTCTTTTTTCGATCAGATTCTTTGAGAGATTCAACAACTACTCCTAGGGAATTCATGTTTTTAGCCTGGATTATCGCCTTCTCCAGCAAGGAGACTTGCTGGGGGGGGGATCTGGGCTGGGATCTTGTCAGATCAGGCAGATTCAAGTCCTTCCAGATCTAGATCTCCTATATCCATATCTTCCATTGCTAGTTTAGGTACCTCTGTGACTTTCTTGGTTATCTCCTGCTGCAGCTGATGGTATTGATCTGTAGGTGCTTTGACTGTATCCTGTTGCTGTTTTATATTTGTCTCCATCTCCTTCTCCTGGTTATCTTTAGCTTGTTCACTATGTTGGGTTTCTTTATTACTTGCCTTATTCTGCTCTGTTTGTTGGGCTTCTTTGCTACTTGCCTTATCATTTTGGAGAATCTCATACCTGTTTTGAGTTTGCACCCTTTTGTTAATCTCTGGTCCTGAGGTCTTTCTTGCTTGTCATTTCTTGTTTTGGGTTTTGATAAATCCATCATCATCTTGATTTTCTTGATCTTTCTTCCCTCTTGGTCTTTTATTTTGTGGACAGTCCCGGAATAGGTGTCCATGCTCATGACATCTTCTACATCTGAACGGGATCTATTCGTAGTCTATTTCCTGGAACCATTCTTCATCCTCCCATGATAACTTGATTCCATCTGGTAGATCTCTAGAGATGTCGAGGTAGATATAGATTCGGGCATACGATATATACTTTCGTTGTCGGGTTTTCTCTGAGACTTTGATGAAGTTCCCCAACGTATTCCCTATATCCATCAGAATTTCTTCCTTCCAATACTTCGTTGGGAGAGAGTACATTCTTATCCATACTGGGGAAATCATGAGATTTTCTTTATCAGGGTTGAATCTCTCTTTCCATGGCTTGATGAAAAGTCCCACCGAATTATACAAATATGGACCATTCTAAAAAATTCTCACTCTGTCTTCTTCATTAAAGAAGATTATTGTGAAGAACCCTTTTGCTCCTAGCTGAAGATCGTAGTGTCCCTGGGGTTTCCACGTGGTGTTTATCCACCAGATCAGGGTCTTTTCTGTGGGCCAGATCCCCACAAACTTGCCTATGAGGGCATGTTCTTTCATGTACTGAATGTCTTCCCTGACTCTTTCTGATTTAATTTGCAGCTTTGGGACTGTCTTGGATTTCAGGACACACTGTCCTGCCCTTCTTGTTTCCTGATTAGTTGCTTCCTCTTCTTGATCCCACTAGAGCCTTCCCCATCTCTGATCGAGTCAGATGGTCTAACTATTCCTTTTCCTTTCTCGATTTCCATGTGCGAGATCAAATTGGGAATTGTTGATCCCTCCTTCGAAGGCGCATTCCTCCCACGGTCCCTCTCCCCACGAGGAGCATGAACCATTCTAGGTTGACCCCGACCAACCTACAAGGACGCTCCTCCAGTGCTGGTACACCGTTAAACTTCTCCCCTTGGTAACCAAACCCCAACCTCGCATCAAGTTACAGAGCCCCCGCTTCCACTATATTTCCTCATCAATTTATTAACTACAATTAAATGGCTATGCTGATTAATTATTATTTAAAACTTCTATACCCTCAACAAAATTAAAAACTTATTATATAATATGCCTTAAAATAATTCTACTAAAATTTTAAGCATATTAAATAAACAAAAATCTATCATTAGGAATTTAAAATTATTATCAACATAACCTGTAACTCGGGCCGAGCGGTTTAATTAGTCAACACTAAAAGTCGCACCGAAAAAACCATTAGTCCTTTCATTCTCCAACTCTCGAGAATTCGAAATGAAATGAAAAACCAACGTTCAACTGTTCAAGGATGCCGCCGTTGCGCTTTTGACTGAACATTGAATCTCAAATTTAAAGATAAAGATTAGACTTTCATTGTTTGAAGTCAAAGAATCTCAAAAGCCAATGTTGTTAGCTACCATGCTTACCTCCATTCACATCAATGGCATCCTGTAAATTTATTAAATGAAAATCTTGTCATTGTTGCGCTCTGCATTTATTATAAACCCTGCCTTTTCTGCAATTTTGTATTTCGTATTTCGGTGAACCGAAACCTCCATCGTCAATGAACCAAATCCCAAACCAGAACCACCGAGAAGCACTAAGAATGGCACAACAATCACGGTAACATATTTTTATTTTATTTTATTTTTTTGGGATAACTACTGACGCATTATTTATTTTATTTTTAAAATAGAATTGACTGATAAAATTTTGGATTGAGATAAACTCAATACGATTTGCATTTTCTCTCTAAGTATTTGCCATAATCTTAAGGTTAAGTAAATTTTAGAAATTGTAATTTCTAATTTTGACTTAAAAAATAATAGATTTAGCCATTTTATTTCCATGATACCATTCCAGCAATCAAAAACAAACATTTCAAAAATTTCAATCAAAATTTAGCCTAAAATACTACAGAAAATTTTATATACAAATTCTTTAGGGTTGAACTTACTTTATTGATTAAACTAGCAACAACTACATTAAATTAATTAATGTGTTACAGATAGGCCTAAATTTAAGCACATAGTTTAAAGGAAAACATTAATATAAAAAAGTATGTGCCTAAATTTAAGCCTATCAACTTATTTAGACACATTAATTAATTTAATCTGGTTGTTACTAGTAACAGATGAGCCTATAAACATATCTATGAAAATAATATTGTTTATTTAATAATTATAATATATAATAAATGTTATTATTTATTTATTTAATATAAAACATTAAATAAAATATAACATAGGTAAAACATTATTAATAGAATGTTTTCTCTATGTATATACTAGATAATTAAGTTAATTATATCCAATATTATTTATTAGATATGTTAACTATACTTTATTATTTAATATCTTTCCAATTAATTATTTTAATATCCATTTGTATTTAAATGAATGATATCATTTTATACATCATATCCAATATTATAACAAATTAATAAGCCATATTAATTTTTGAATCTTAGATATAAATATGGTATAGTTTGGAAATATTTATTAATATTAGGAAACAATTAATATAATAATATTGTTTTTCTTATTTATTAAAATACATTATAATATTTTAGATGGTAACAAAATATTAACAATATTGGTTAGTGAAGTGTAATTAATATTATGAAACAATTCATGTATTAATTATGTTTTTAACATACATTATAATATATTATAATATTTTAGATGATAATAAAATTGCAAGAATAATAGTTAGTTAAGTGTAATTAATGTTTTATTACAAAATAAATTATTTATAATATATTATTTTAGATATTAATAAAATATTATTAATAATAGTTAAGTAATTGTAATTAAATTATAATTTTATACTAATATTATTTAAGTATAATGATAATAATTTTAATAGTACTATATTATATTATTATAGTGTCAAAATATGGTTATTAGTAAAAATATTAATGTGAAATTAATATAATATAGTATTTAATTAAAATAACAATAATATCCTATTCACTGATGAAATTGATGAAGAATAATTACCCACATTTATCTGATGTAGAGGCAATTAAAGTAACAAGAAGAATCTCGTATTCACTCTCAGGGCGACAATAAGTGATCTTTGTAAATTCTCTGGACTATTTCGATATTCATGGAGAACAAATCGTAATGGGTGCAAGGAGGGAGCATCTCCTTTCTCCCCCCATGCGTGCCTATCAGATAGGTTAAACTATACAAGCAAGGCGAGTAAAAAAAAATACAACATTATTTTTATGCAAATATTAATATTTATTAATACTACTATATTGTATTATTCTAATGTCAAAATATGGTTGTTAGTTAAAATATTTATATGAAAGTAATAAAATGTCTTTAATTAAATTAATTATATTAAAGTAAGAAACATGATTTTTATGGAAATAATAATATATAATTATTACATTGTATAATAATAATAACATGGATTTTAATGGAAATAATAATAATATTATATAATTATTAATAATAACATGATTTTTATGGAAACAATAATAATAATATAATATATCATTATTCTATTGTATAATAATATGGTAATTAAGAAGAAGGCATTTAATTCTCATGCTACAAACAAACGTAATAACATATATCAATACAAATTCATAATGTAACCTAGCCATAAGGTTCCTTACCATATTATTGATGTACCAAGTCAACATATGTTCACTATTATTAGAATGCAGAAGATCAACGTCACAATGCGACATAAACAATTTTTCTGTATATAGTATGTATTGTGTCGCAAAACATACGAACATGTGACATCAAATCCTTGCAAATTGTGACAATGTCACATAGCCTTTGTTTAATTTCATAATGTGACAAATACATTGGGGAATGCAAGCATCCAAATAGTATGTAGGAGGTAGACAAAGGGTTATGATAATCGGAAATGTCACACTCCAACGTTAGCATTTATAATCAAAATTTAATATGTTGTTGAAAAGTTTTATTAGATGCTAATAGTGCAAAACTTCTCTAATTGTCATGTTGCATTATGGCTATGTTCAGTAATGGGTTTTGTCACAATATGTAATTCATTGTAATGTTGCACAATGATTAGGTGTAGACATATTTTCAATTGTTTATTTTGTTTTGACATAAATGAAGGGTTATGTTGGATTGTGCCATTTCTCTAAGAATATATTGTATTATCGTTATGTTCATTAATGTGGTTGATTGCATAACAACATAAAAAATAATTTAAATATATTGTATTATCGTTTTGTTCATTAATGTGGTAGATTGCATTACAACATTAAAAGTAATTTAATAACTTAAATATATAGTTAATTTATCAAGTTCTATGTTGGATTATGATAGTGAGTGAGCATTAAGTTGAATTATTACATTGCTCTATGGTCATGTTGCAATATGGTAATGCTGGTTGTTGGATTTTTGTTACATTATGCGATTCATAAAATTGTTTTGTAGTAGTTGGGTTTAGTTATATTTTGATTGGTTTTTTTCCAATGTGGCATATGTGAAGGGTTTGTTATAAGGTTTTGCAAGGGTTGGGTTTGGTTAATTTTGATATGTTCATTTTTTTTCTTTGCATTGTGAAATTGTTGAAGGTTTATCTAAAAATGTGCAATTTGTACATGGGGTTGTTGTATTATGGTCAACATTTAATGACGACCCCTGGTTGTAAGGTTTTGTAATAGTTTGGTTAACTTATGTTAGTAATTTTTATACATCAAGTTTTATATTTTGTTTAGAAAAGCATGAAGCTCCAATTTCAATTTTGCAATTTTTTCATGTTGATTGGTTTTGTTGCACTTTGACATGTATTATGGTTACGTTAAGTTATGAAATTTGTGAAGGCTCATTTTGGATTGTGACTTTCATCGATGGTGATGTTGCATTATGGTATGTTTATAAAAGAAGGTTTTGGTGCTTATGTTGTCTAGTGACATTCGTCCGTGGTTATGTTGTACTATGTCTGTGTTATTTCATGAATTATGTCGATTTATGAGGTTTGTTGCAAGGATTTGGAAGGATTGGGTTTTTTTTTAATTTTTTTGAATGGTGTTGTTTCATTTAAACATACATAAAGGGGTGTGATGGATTACAATATTCATCCATTCCTTATTGGTTTTTGTCACATCGTCACATTTATAAAAGGTTATGCTAGGATACAATGTTCATGACTGTTAATGTTGTATTGTGACATACCTGAATGGTTATGATTCAATATAATTGTGTTTTAGAATGTAATTTCTTGCAACTATACATAAATAATTACTGAAATAAGCATGATAATTATAATAAAATGATCTAAGCATGTGGGATTGTGGCAATTTGATAGTATTCCTTGGAAATGTGAGGTTGCAACATTACCATTATTTTAATAAATAGTCAATATGTTGTTGAGCATTGCATTCATGAATATAATGTAAATGAATGTATGGATTGTTAAAGTTTGAAATCTGGGATTTTAATTGAAACAATTACATAGATTAATTAAATTTTTATTTGAGGAAGTGCAATATTGTATTGCCAATTGAAATGTAATGTCGCAATATTACCATCTTTTTAATAAATAGTTAATACGTTGCTGAAATGTTTTCGTAGACTTTAATACTGCAACAATTGTTTAAATGATATGTATTTAAGGTAAAATTGAATTATTTTATAAGCAATTTTAGTTCCATAGCTTTTATGATTTGTGATATTTATGAAAAAAAATCAAATAAATTGTTAAATGTAAATTGTGATTCAGTATGGTTTTGTTTTTGAATGTAATTTCTTGCAATTAGACATAAATAATTTCCGAAATAAGCACGATAAATATAATAAAATGATGTAAGCATGTGGGATTGTGGCAATTCCATAGTATTCCTTGGAAATGTGAGGTTGCAACATTACCATTTTTAATAAATAGTCAATACGTTGTAGAGCATTGCATTCATGAATATAATGTGAAATATAGTCAATATAGTTAATATGTTGCTGAAATGTTTTCGTAGACTCTAATACCTTATTAATTGTTAATTGATATGTATTTAATGTGAAACTGAATTATTTTATAAGCAATTTTAGTTCCATATCTTTTATGAATGGTGATGTTTATGAAAAAAAATCAAATAAATTGTTAAACGAATACAAAAAGTCCCAATTTCAATATAATACTAAGCATTGCATTCATGAATATAATGTAAATGAATGTATGGATTGTTAAAATTTGAAATCTGAGATTTTAATTGCAACAATTACATATTTTGTTTAAATTGTTATTTGAGCAAGTGAAATATTGTATTGATTATTTAAATGGTTATTTGAGCAAGTGAAATATTGTACTGACAATTGAATATGCAGTTGTTTAAAAACCTTCTACGTTAGGTCACCTTAGTATAGAAAGTCATCATAAAATACATGATCGTTAGTTATGTTGTTTTCATTTGAATAAAGCATGAATGCCAATTGTGGACCAAATATGGAGTACCTTTGTTATTTCAAGTGCAAAAAAATTGTTATATAATCTGCAATGTTTGTACTGATAGTGAGTTCAGATCGAATGCTTTGTTTATTCCTTTGTTAATAATGCATTGTTTGTGTGATTGTATTGGAGATTCTTGGTTTAATTTGAATGTTTACATTTTAACCGCATTAATGAAAATGTGGAAAATTGAATTTGCTTAATAAATATACAATACAACATATTATCCATTATTTTTATTAATATAGCACGACATGAGAGGATATATTAGTGTAACTATCAACACAATTTCGAAAATAATTTTATTATATGAGGGCAAGATATGTAATATTAGTTGTACTATTTAAAAGATGTAAAATATAGTTTGCTTTAAATTTCCGATATAGCCAATAAATTTTGATATTATACAATAAAGAAATCTTTTTTTTAGATCAAAACTAATAAAAATATTGATTTGATGCAAAAAATCATAACATAGATACTCCAAAATTTCTGTATGCCTACTGAATTCCTTTCTAAAAAGATTCATGGGCTTAAGCCATGTTTTATTTAAAACCAAAACACACCAAAATTTGCACAAGATGCAAAACTAAAACATAGTTTTGTTTACAAAGACTCTTATACCTATTGAATTACATGCCAGAATCATGCAAGGACTGAAACAATGTCGGAGGGAAGTCGATAAGATCATTGAATAAAATCATGCTTGGAGTGAGAGGAAAGAAATTCTTATACATGATAATGTTACTGCATTGATTTTTTGCTAGCATAGGTAGATGGTGATTTGCAAATGTTGATGTTTCATTAACTGCTAAATGAGTAACACTGGAAGTTTCCAAATCATAGTATATGAATGGAATTTCAACATTCTTGCACATAAATATAGAACTTCCAACTGCTCGGAATGGTATATAGTATGAACAATGTGTATTTATATTTCTAGTCATACCTTCTAAAAGGGTCCATTTTAACCCTCTACCATCCTCGAAATGACTATTTGTTTGTTGAACACAATGTTGACCACGTTTGAAATCCTAGATTTCATCTATGCACCATATACTTGTAAAACCATCATTCACAAGACATATCAATTGGTTTTAGTGTAAGTTAAGACACATAGATCGTTTCCTATGTCCCATGTAAATTGAATGCACACCCCATATATTCAATTCAATGTTCAGCAAGTACATTCTGAACACATACGAGGCATCTTCTTCATAAGTTATTTTCATGTATGCAACCAATAAATTTTTCCTCTATAAAAAACAACATCTTTAGGAGTAGTAGGTTTACCATGAGCACCAATTGTTTCTCTCCAATCTCTTTGAATATTGTTGCAGATTAAAAATTTATGACCGTCTTCATTGCGCTTATGACTTACAAGTATCCATCCATGTTTCTGTTGACCAGTGTTTCCTATCAGAGAAAGAAACCATGGAATCCTATATAAATAATGCATATACTTGAGAAATGCTTTATGAATGGATTTACGATGTAATAATCCTTATGCCATGGTAGAGGAAAATATTTTGAGAGCAAAATGATTGAACCAATTGTACATTCAATCATATATCTATATTCCGAATAAGGGACATGCAACAAATATGTGTCCTGTACGATTGATACACTGATATACAAAATGGTTTTGATATTGTCCCAATAGTTGAATTAAAATCTGAGTTTCTGTTATATTGTTATTTTTCCAAGCACTAACAAAAGTTGGCCTGGACAATAGCTCTTCACAATGTTTAGAGATTGATCGAAAGCGAACCAATGTTGAAAATGGCACCCACATGAGAATCATCTCTAGAAACTCGAGTGGAAGTAAACTCCAAATGCCGAGATCCATTTGCAAATAACTAAACAAAAGCATACAAAATACATAGTTATTACCAACATAATCATAGGAATTTTTAAAAATAATTTATTTGAATGAACACACAAAGCTATGTAAACTACTTACAAATAAGGTACCGGGTTGACAATGGATTATTTAGGAACAAATCAAAATTCAAGAAATGTATTCAAACTCATAAAATATGTTTAACACATTTACATAACTGCATGCAATGATACAGTGAAATAAATATAATGATGCCAAAAGAAAGAAAATGCAGGGTAAAACTATTTTTTCATATATAGAGGATGATAAGAGTGGCTCAACAATTTTTTTTCTTTCTTGGCATGACACCACAAATTTGCTTTTCTCTTTTCTCATTATTTTTTGGGGTATTTTTTCTAAGGTCATGAATTCCGTTCTTCAACAATCTGTGGTTAGGCTCATATTTTATTGCATCCTCAAGCTTGTCATATACCAACCCAAAACTTGATGATCTTTGTCCATATGTACGAAAACCGTAGATAAATATTTTTTGTGTATCAGTAATGCCGAATTTCTTCCCTATCTCCTTTTGAATTTCTAGCTTTCAAAGGTTTCCTCTTCCAAGATGTAGAACATTGATTTGAAATCGATGTCTCAACCTTGGTTCATCTATGAGGTGTTTGATGGAGATTGCAGGATGATGGTTGATTTTTTTAACATCCATTTTTTATTTGGATTTTAAGCAAAGATATGGAAAACAAAAAAACATATATCCTTTCAGGAATTCGAGCATCATGATAACTAAATAATACAATAAACAACAATGGAGGAAATGTGGCATAATTACAAAAATTCCAGAAAATGAATTATAATTAAATTATACAATATAACAAAATGTAAGTTGCATAACACAAAATGGTAAAATGCATGCTCATGGTTATATATGTTGAAATCATTGTCATGTTCTGAGCTACTCTATCATTCAATAATATTTATGTAGCACATTTCATCATTAAATTCACATTTAATGGATATAACTCAATAAAAAAAACTACATTTACTTGTGATGATCTTATGGAAAAAAAAAACTAACTAAATCTTTACTCTTTGAACACAAAAATAAATATGAGAAAGAACAAAAATCCATTTAAATTAGTAAAAAAAATAATGGTTGCCACTAAATTTTTATATCGTAAAAGAGCTTTACAAATGGTTATAATTGGCATTTTAATTGAACGTATTGAAATAGTGTAGGCTAACATATAGAATTTTTTCTTTTCTTTTCTTGACAACTGTGTGAAGAGACAATGAATAAATAGATATTAAAACTATTATGTTTGTAATTTGGTTTTCTCTCTTGCAATCTATACTTCTTGTCGCCAATGAAAATAATAAGAATGAAACATGTCAATATAAATGTTTATACAATAAACAATCAAGTTACCTAATAACCTCTTAGTTGTGATGTTTAAGTTGAAATGGATTCCAACTGTTGTTCTTCTTTCTTCCTAATTGTAGCATATGCACTTTTGGCCATCTTTGAATACCTTTCAAATGTAAAGGGAAGAGATATGCATAAACCATCAATAGATTTGACCCTTGAAATTGCTGTGAAAGTTAAACTTTGCCTCTTTGCATTACCGATATCGATGGTTTCCCTTTGTAAAGTCAAACCTTGTGATTTGTGTATGGTAAGAGCCCAAGCCATACACAATAGGATTTGATTGTGAATTCCTCTAGAAATAGGTTCTATTGGCACAATTTTGGGATATTTGATGTCCCATGGTAATCCAATGTAATCATCAAAATATACTGTAGCATACATTGGTAATTGTGGTGGTTTAGACCCATCACAGAAAAAAATGTTTTGAACTGTCCCAAGCGCTCCATTTACTAACCCTGCTTCCACCCACAAATTACACGTCAACATGACTCATTGACCAGGACATAAAAGCACTTCCTGTTGAAGTGAGCCATCATCAGCATCATTAAAATCTTTATTCTTCATTTGTTTAGCAATGCATCGTGTTATAGGAATTTTGAAGTGACTTTAGCATACATCGATTATGTACATTTACCAAGGTGTTCGTTGGAAACAGATGGATTTCTAAATTGAAAGTATTAATTTTAGTAGCGTCCATATTTGCACATATTCATGATATTAAAAGATTCCAATCATCCACTCTTGGGTTTGAATTTCTGATGTTGTTTAGAAACCTTTTAAAATTGACTTGATTTGGATCTGTCCCTTGTTGACGAAATATCATGTCCAATGTAACAACCTTTCTGAAATATTTCCATAAGACCCTGCTAGCCGTGTTTCCTACATACAATGGTTTATCTCTGATAGGAGGAAACTGCCCAAGATCTCCAATAGGAATCAATGATCTTCCACCAAATGGAACTAATTTTTGTTTGTTTGTGGAAATGCCTCCCTTAGACGTGAATCAATCTGTATGAACAACCTTGGCCCAATGAAACTCATTTCATCAATTAAAATGTGTGTAACATATCGCATTTCTTCTTAGAATACAAAAAGTGACTGACTGCGTAAAGATTTGAAGTCTTTAATAGGGATTCTGAGGGTCGAGTGAATTGTTTTAGCTCGTATGTTGAACACAACTACTCATGTAGGTGCTAGAAATAGTAGAGGGCTTATTCCATTTCTAAAATGCATTGAAAATTCATGCACAATACAATGTATAAGGTAATACTTTCATGTTCCTGTAGTTCCTCTAATTATCATCTTGACTGGGTGTGCATTCGGTCCTTCATGGAAATGTTCAATAACAGTTTCAAAACAAAAACGTTGCTTATTAGAAAATGATGATGGAGAAGCCGAACTAGAATGTGAGAGATCTACTATGGATCCTCTTGAGCATGCATTTTTTATGAAATATGTTGGGTCCTCTAAGTTTCTATTTGAACCTGTAGTACTATACCATGCATGGATCAAGTCAAAGTCTATGCGACCAAGAGTATCAATATCTGAAACTTGAACAATATTGGGAGGAACAAGACGTGATAACATCTCCCACTCATCCATGTCATTGTCATGAATCACTTCATATTGATTTGTATCATCGTCTTCTTCAATGGTATCTGGTGCCAAAGGTATCCTATTGACATGCCAAGCTCGATATCTAAGGTTCCTCCAATTGTGAATAATAATTTCTGTGCTGACGGCAATATAAATCTGGATGTTTCTGAACAGTTTATAGAGAAGTAATTCACTGAGTCAAAAGGACTCAAAGGAATCTGAATTGTTGTTAGAAACCTCGTAGGACCATTTCCATACACGAACTATCGCAGGTTTATCTCTTGGATTCCATGGTTCTTTTTTACGTCATCCACTAAAAGACCAGGATAGTGTAGTTTCAATCAAAGATAGGTGCTCCAAAAATGGAGGTCTCTTTTGGTATTGTTCTAAAAACCCAGAGCTTGTTGGGAATTTGTTGTTATCCGAGTCAGAAAAAACTCTTTTGAATATTTTTCTACCAACATTAACTGAAACAAATCTATGACTAGAAATAACAAGAGGAAGCTTTAACAACATATGACATGTTTCTTGTGTCCCTATATCTCTTTCCACAATTGTTTCAGGAAGAAATTAAGTTATATGCACATATATAGGGAATTCCAGAGTCAACAACATCGAAAATTCTTGTCAACATGTCTTGATAGCTTTCTAATTTTCTCTCAGTTTTTGAAGCATACTTTGCAATGTATTTCAAATCTATATGACATTGAAAGAACTGGCTGGCAATCAACATTGGCATGCCATATTGAAAGAAGAGGAATGTTATGAACATTTAACCTGTCATTGTTGCGAGCAGGTTCATATTTTTTCTGTCCTTTGTCATTGACAAATATTTTCGACCGGTCTTGAAGTTCTCATGGTGCATTTTATCAGCACATGTAAGAGGAACCTTTTTTTCGTAAACAAGAATGAACACTGCATCTTGTGTGTCGTTGCACTTGATTCGCTAGTTTCTCATAATCATCAAGGGAAGTTTGTATTGAATATTTCACTGGTATCCAATAAGAAAGGGTCTTCCTGTAGATTTTGATGAATACATATATTCTTGTGGTGACGATCATGAGGATTCCATGCTGTTACATAATTATCAAAGTATCATCTTGCTGCATCAACTCTTATTGTGTCTTTCTAATCAAGTTGTTCCATGTCTGGTGCACCCTCTAACCACATGAGGAAGACATGTATATGTGCTGATCCCCTATGTTGCCATTCATACCTACAAAACTCATCATGTATTAATAATATTAGAGAGCAACAAAATCTGTACTTGAATTTTTTTAGATGATGACTTTGATACCTACGAAACTCACCATGTATTAATAATATTAGGTTAAAGAATAGAATAAGGAAATGATGTACCTGTACCTGTAGTCTTTAGCATGAAGGTATTTCACAATGATTTCTTCACAAAAAATATTGAAACGTTCATGCATATACTTTGCAACAATATGTCGATAGTTTATAACATTATTAGTTCTCCATCTATTTCTGTTTTGTGCAGATACATGTGCAGAATTGGGCATAACTTTATGTAGGTCTAGCCACTTGGTATTGGCTGCACTTAAAGTGAAAAAAAAAGTTGTGAAACTGATCTATGATATCATGTCAGTAAGCTCACTGCAACATATGTTCCAGTAAGCCTTTGTTCCTCAAATACGTGGACCGAAACACATCAATCATTCAGCTAATTGGTGTCTAGGAATTCAGTGAGCTCCTTACGTAAATATTCAATTGTTGTAGGTATGCCATCTTCAATGTTTTTTTTCATGAATACAATAGTTCTTCCTTGGATTTGGTGTCTCATTATCATGTTCAATGCAAAATACCGAAACCTTGGATGTTTTCCAAACCTTTGATCACAATATTTAAGTAGGTGAAAACCATATTCATGTAAGTAGATAGTCTTCAAATGTGGTTGCAACCAATCAGCAAATGCCCATGGAAAATAATGTTGGAAATTTCATGTCAAAAAAAACTTTTGTGTTGTATTCATTTATTGGAGACAAACCAATCTCTGGCGACTCCATATCTAAATATGACAAATTAGATTCTTTATTAAAAAAGTTTCGTATCTCTTCTATTTCTCTTTGTGAATTTGGCATTCTAGTTGTAAAAGATGAAGGATGAATTTCGAGTTGATGAATTTCAAACATATCAATTTTTGCATCAATCTCTTCTGAGTTGACTATGTCGGAGCTGATATAACACAATTTAAATGAGACATCCGTTGGCTGGTCTAGGAGACATACCATTGATTCTGGATCGATTTCAACATCTCGGTAATATTTGTCCATTCGTATTTTGTAATGAAATGCATCCATGACTCGCGACCTACTAACAATGCAATCATAGTGCTTTGAGGGAGGCCCTTTTCTTTTGACAATTAATATGTCTAGGTCTTATATTCGATGAGGAAGAGTCTTGAAAATTGAAATGAGATCCTATGGGAAGCTAATTGAATGGCCACTATATTTATATTGGCCTCCACATGCATGTGTGACCTATAGTATTGGATTCACTAGTGCTATTAACATTTCTTCAACCTGTGTCAAAATTGATAAAACAGGAGGCTATTTTCCATGATTCATGTTTTTATCTTGAGAGAAATGATGGATATCACGCTCTTGCCTACATCTCATACATATAGGTCCTTAATATCGTCTGAAAAACATTCATTCCAGGGTATGATTCATGAAAAACACTACACATTTGCACAATCGACAATTAATCAATTTGGGCACGAAATGCTTGATGGAAAGAGGAAATTTGTTGGAAAAAATCAACCATATTTATTGATGTATGTATATTTAAACCATGATCTCTAGCATGGAGGTTATCATTCAACACGGAGTGAGATGAGACATTCCGACATGAACTCTCTCCTCTATTGTTGCGGTGTTGTATATTCCTAACTTGTCTTTGTCGAGTACCATTTCTTGAAACGTGACACATATGGCTTCCATCATGAAAATTATATTGAAGGTTGGTTCCCCTCATATCATTTATGTGATTTGAGGTTTTATTTTCATGTCCTCGAGGAGCCTTAGTGCTATTATCCTGAAAAGTGAAAATTTTGCTGTTAAAGATTATGTCTAATCTTATGGTAACATCAAAAAATGCAATTTGATTATGAATATACTGAGTAAGAAATTTTATGTATCAATAAAAAAATCCTTTGTGCATCTCCACTTGGGCTACTGATCATGATTTGGTTTTGAATTATTCCTTGATCATTCATTAGCATAGAATTGTTTTCCTGATAGAACTCCATGTTCTTTGGTTGGCTGCATAGAACATGGTTTTCACCGGCATTTTGTAGAGAGTCATCCTCACCAGAAAGCGGGAAAGCATTGAACAATTTCTTGTTGCTTCGACAATTATGCCCAACACTGACTCGTTGTTTTCCATGGATGTTACCATCCTGAAATTTCAATACGGATTCTCATTTAATTATTGCACATGAAATTGAAATAATATTGCATATAACACTCATTTTATTGGAGTTAAGGTCAAATGCATGGTTGTTATCTTCCATAGGTGAAACAATACCTTGGTTATTCCAACACAAATAGATCTTGTTGAATTGGAAATTTGTAAACCAGTTTTGAGTGGATTTTGAAACCTTTGTTCTTCATTCATTAACAATGCATTGTTTGTGTGGTTGTACGAGTCATTCCTGGTATACTTAGAATTCGTGTCCTTTGTTGTGCCAAGAGAAATTTTTCTTATTCCACTGCTTCTTTCAGCTATGTTTGTGTTATCATTTTGTACTATTTCATTTTTATTTGTATGCATAGATTTTGTGTGGCTGTATGAGTCATTCCTCGTGGACTTGGAATTCGTGTCCTTTGTTGTGCCAAGAGAAATTTTTCTTATTCCACTGTTTCTTTCAGCTATGGTTGTGTTATCATTTTGTACTGTTTCATTCTTATCTCTATGCATAGCTTCCTCGCGCTGATCAAACGATTGATTCGGACAATTGTTGTAAGTAGTTATCTAAACATTGCAAATGTATGTAAGTATACCTATATTGTACACATAAATACAAATTCAAAAATGTACAACGCCATGAAATCCTTATACCTTAGTGTCATGATCATATAGATTTTATACAAAAGTATGATTTATGAATGGTTCAATAAATTCATTCACCCTTTCATTACAATCGTCGTTGTATGTAGGTGATGATGATAGAAATTGACTTCGATGATTTGATCTCCTCATTATATCAGATATGCTCTAGAATTTAGTGGGATCGCCTTGAGTATCAACCACATTTGCAAAGGATTTAACATGACATTCTCTTCTTCATTTGTTGATTTGGTCATTATTATCTTTGTAGATTGAATGACGTTTCTTATTAATATCTTATTTTTTCTTGTTATAGTATTTTTGCCAATACTCTTTTTTTGGGTGAGACTATGTTTCCATCAAGTTCTTTTCACTATTGCAATTATTGTTTTTCTTTGACAAAATATCTACATGAACAAGAAAAAAGCTATTGTTAAACCATATTAATGAACAAAGACACGTTATAGGTATAGATGAAAGAAACTAAAACATAAATGTTCAAAATTTGTTCAAATATTATCTTATAATATTTGTATTGTCGCATCTCGATAAGATATAAACTAATATTTAACTCGTCTTTTTTATCCAAGACATTCAATTAATTAGCATGTATGGTATATTTCTATTTCAAATATAATGTAGATTGCTAAAACTCTGGTAAAGTTTGTTGGAAATAAATATTTTGAATAAGTATGATAATGAAACATCAAAACATGTTGACTTGCATAACATACATGAAAGTAACATTCCATAAATGTTTATATTATCCCATTGAAAACACCTCATCAATTGAATCCATGTTTGGGCAACTTAGAATGATGGATATGTTGTCTACAAGCTCAACAACACTTAGTTGTGTTGGATTTTCAAGTTTGGATAATGCAGAATCCAACATTCTATCTTCGCTTACAACATTAGAATGTGCGTCGGTGAAGTCATAGAAGATGAAAGTAAGACGGTCATATTTTCACATGAGCATGTAATTATTAAGTGCTGCAACAGGAAAATATCCACTGCATCTGCCATTGGTTCTCGAGGTCAAATTAGACATGAAACTCCATCGCAATCCACCTTCTAAACATCCATTGCTTATTGAAGAATTTGTTGAACCATTTTGATTTTTTGTTTTTTCTATAGACCACACTATATTTCTCCCATCATTGATAAAACAAAGAAGTTCATTGCGATAACATGCTAGGCTAATCGATAATGTTGAATTCGAGTGTGGAATAAACTGGAACCCCCATTTGTTATTCTCAAGATCTATCCAACATAACTTGTATATACATATATGATTAGCTCTAGAAACCACATGACTATCCACCCATAACATTGTTTGATTATACAATATGGGATTTTTGGGATGTAGAACATCACCATTTAGAGGACATGTTTGTCTCCACTGCATGTGAATACTGCTGAAAATAAAATATTTTGTTTGAAATTCTGTATAAACATGTTTCAATGTTTCCCAATGGTATTTTTGTTGTTGAACATTTCTCAACAACGTAAAGAGACCCCAATCACCAAGACCAAGAGACCATACAAATGTACAAGTATTTGTGAATGGATTGATGATGTAGTAGTTTCTTTTTTTATATAAGACACTCGAGGACAAAATTGCAACAATTGAACCACACGTGGATTCGATTTTGTATTCATTGTTTAAGAGTGGCATATATAGAGATGAACAATTTCCTAATTGGATAATGTAATGGCCAACGAACCGTTGTGTACAAGAAGGGCCAAAACCAACAAAAACTCCATATTCTTTCATTTGATTGTGTTTCCATTGTGAGATGAAATTATTTTTGGACACAATACGACTCCAGCCTTTGCAAACCATTTTCAAACGGATAATCATTCATAAAGGAAACCAAAGAAAATTCATTTCAAGTATGTTTATTAGCAGATATTTCCAAATCACAGGGACCATATCCATTTCTATAATACAAAATAAGAGAACTTGTTAGGAGATGGATTAATGTAAACATCCCTTTATTTTAAAATATCGATAAAATATAGGTTTTTTTTTGTAGGCATAAGTATAATTTAAAACTGTTAAAGTAAGCGAAACATTTTTTTGCATGTTACTTGTACAGTTGAAGTACAATATAAAATTATGAGATGTAAAGATGATCGCAATAAAATACATACACTACAAAAAAACATAACATCCACAATGGATATTTTTTGGTGCAATAAAATTTACATATAGATAATGATTACATGGATGTAGATAATATAAAAATATTATCAAAATTCACAAAATATGAAAAAAAACAACTTTTTTGCATATTGTTTACATGCCATATCGCTCTAACGACTCATCCCAATTTGTAGGAAGAGGGAGTAAATTCGTTGAATACTTCCATGCTTGGAGTTAGAGGGAAAAAATTTCTAGACATTATAATGTTGGTACATTGGCTGTCTATTGGCATAGGCAATCGATGACTTCGGAGCAATGATCCTTCATTAGGTCCTACATGAGTAACCTTGCAAGTGTTGAGGTGATACTATATGAACAAGATTTGACCAGACCTACACATGAGAATAAAACTCCCCACAGATTGAAATGGAAGGTACCTCCAACAATGTGTATTTATATGGAATGCCATATCTTCTAAAAGGGTCCATCTCAAATATCTTCCAAATATCCAATCCATGCAGCTTTTGAACTGCAGATGCATCAAGCCTCAAATCTGTCATTTCAACTATGGACCATATTGTTGCCCTACCATATTTTATAAGACATATCAAGTGGTTTTGATGTATGGTCAAACACATGGATCGTTTGATGCGTCCTGTATAAATTGCATGACTAGACCATTTGTTCAATCCAACGTCAAGTGACCACATAGTATAGGAATTTAGAGCGTCTTCCTCTAAAATGATTCTCATATGCATCCAATATAGTTTTCCATTAAAAAAAACTACATTTTTGGGAGGGGTTGGGATGAAACCAACTACATCAATTTCTCTGCAATCGCTATTGACATTGCTGGACACAAATAATTTTGAACCATGTTCCTTCTCTTCATGACGAAAAACTATCCATCCATGTTTCTAATCACTGATGTTGCTTATGAGTGTGAAGAAACCATGCACTCCTATTTCAATCACGTCAATATATAAAAAACGTCTTTCGAATGGGTTCATAATGTAATATCTCTTATGACCTGGTAATTGTTGGAGACATTTACCACCATACACACTCTTTTTGGTAAAATTGGCCTAGTTAAACCACTATCCTAAGTTAATTGACATTAATTGACATCAGCGGAGCATTAATTGACATCATCCAGTCACACCCATGCCTACCTTCAGTCAAGGAGGTTAACTTAGCCTTCTCCTACATTCAAGGAGGCTAACTGGAGCACTCCAGGGGTGATCTGAGTGATATTAATGCACCTAATTTCTAACTGGTGGTTACAATCAGTTAAACAGCTTAGTGAAGGCACCTCCATTCATTTAATTGATTATTTAATGATTAATTAATGAACTGGAGTCAATAGGGGCGCCTCCACCAACTTCTGATGTTCAGTTCAGCTTCAGTTAACCTCATCGAGGTTCATTGAAGTCATTGAAGTGCTAGCACTTGATGGTTGGCTTGCTATGACATGTGTCTGACCTCTTTCAGTTGAGACTCAGTCATTTATTGCACTTCGACTTCAGTTAGGGTTTAGGTGAGTCAATTAGGGTTTTGATAAGTGGTTAACTGAGTGTGAACAATGGATTACAGTCAGTTAGGCTAGACTCACTCATTCAATTCGAATGACCTCCTTGAGGATTCGAATTGCTCATTCATTCATGCCTGTAGCATGACATTGTAATTGTAATCATTCATTCTTTATGTGAATACAGAGCGGCTACTATTTCGGTAGACCGATTACACCATTTCATGAGTTATTTGTTGATTAATATTTGATGAGATTGATGATTTGTTCCTAGATCAATATACAAGATTAATATGGTATCAGAGCTTACGGCGGGATGAAGCTCTATCTCTTAAAAACAAGATTTTTGACAAATTTCTGCATGAAATTTGAGCAATAGCTCAAAAATCCAGCACTGCACCAGAAGCCAAGGCTTACCACTTAATACCCCAAGTAAAGAACTTGTTGATTAAGCTTGCTTGATTGACTATGCTGGGTGTGATGAAAGCCTAAAATGTGGAGGCTGTCCGACCTTACATTGCCCTTTTTGTTTTGATTTTCAGGTTTCTACAGGTGAAGCATTCGCTCCAGCACATCCAGATGGCCTCCTTAGTAGATCTCTTGACTCCATACAATTTCCACTCATGGAAAGGTGATATGGAGATTCAACTGTGCTCCATAGGAATTTTTAGAGTCACCATGGACACTGAAGATGAGCCTGGATCCACCATAGAAAAATCAAGATTCTTGAACAAGAAGGATGAAGCCTTCGGTTTCTTGTGCCTCTCTATTTCCCGAGACCTTCTCTTCCATCTTGCGGGATTGAAGACTCCGAAAGAAATATGGGACAAATTGGAGACTCTATATGGAAAACATGATGACTTGAGGGTTTACCAGCTTGAAAATGAACTCATGTCTCTCCAACCCTCCAACTTCGACTCTGAATGATTTCTTCACAAAATTCAAGCATAATGTTTTACTCTTGAAGCAATGCAAAGTGGAGAAGGAGGATGATCAGCTCATCCTCGCCATACTCTCCAAAATCGGGGTTGATTATTTAGTTTTTGTTTCTACATTCCGTGCGGGGAAGCTCACAACCCCTGGATGGAAGATTCCTACACTCAATGCCTTCATTGAGTCCCTAACATGTGAACATGACAAGATTATCCAGATGGGGATCATCAGATATTTCCATGATCAAGCCCTACATGTCTCGGGACCCAAATACTTGAAGGGTAAAGGAAAGCAGTAGAAGAATAAAAAAACTAAATTTGATGCTCCTAAACCTAGAGTTGAAAATCAGCAGCATGATGAGTCTTCTGGCTTAAGGAAGAATAAAGGAAAAGGGCACCATGGCAAGGAGAAAGTCAAGTGTTCTTATTGCGGGAAGGAATTCCACCCTGAACATGCCTGCATGAAGAAGACGCTTGATGAAGAAACCTCTCTTCTTGAGAGGAATCACATCAATCTTCTGGAGAGCTTTCGGAGGAGAGATCAACAAGATCGGGAACCACAACATGAAAAAGGTCATGTCCTCATGGCAAGTACTTCGAAGTCCAAAGCACTGTTGATTGAATTTGGAGCTTCGAACCACATGATGGATGAAAAAGACTCCTTTTCATCCTTGGATACTAACAAATCCATTCCCATCCACATGGGAGATGACTCCACCATCATTTCAGAAGGACAAGGTACTGTAGATCTTGAAAATGGTTTTTTCTCTAATGTTTTGTATGTACTCTCTCTGGCATCAAATATCCTTAGTTTCTATTAGATGACACATACAGGAGTGCCTAAGAGAGTCTCTTTCATCCCAAATGATGTTGAGATAACAGAAATTGCATCCGGGAAACTCATTGCTAAAGGCCTTGCAAACCATCATGCAAAAGCCTATGAGTTCTCTCACTTTGTTGCAAATGCAAAGCCCACCGCTCTGTTAACTCATGGAAATGAGGTTAGTAGGCTATGGAATGAGAGGTTTGGCCATATTAATTTCAAATATTTGCAGCAATTATAGAAAAAATCCATGGTTGAAGGCCTCCCGGTCATCAAGGCAACCACGGGAATTTGCAAAGGCTGTGTGATTGGAAAACACCCTGAGCACAAGTTCGATTGGGGGAAGGCAAACCGAGCTACATGCATATTGGGGATGATACATTTTGATATCAGTAGTCTGATTCCTGTCACTTCCATTAATGGATCAAGGTATCTCCTTACTTTTATTGATGTTTTTTCAAGGTATACATGGGTTTTCTTTCTCAAAAAGAAATCAGAAGTATGTGAATTTTTTTTTGAATTGAAGGCCTTGATTGAAAATGCTTCTGGGCTTAAGATCAAGATCTTGAGATATGATAATGGAGGGGAGTATGTCAGTAATGATTTTCTGTACATATGCTCCCAAAGTGGTATTCAGGTCCAACATTCAATTCCCTACACTCCATGGGAGAACAAAGTAGCGGAAAGGAAGAATCGGTCTCTCAAGGAGATGACCACCTGTATGTTGGAATCCAAGAAGCTTGCTACAAATTTGTGGGCTGAGGCAATGCATGATGTAACATACATTTAGAACAGGGTGCCACACTCATCCGTGAAAGGGAAGACCCCTTTCGAAACATACTTCGTACACAAGCCGGATGTGTCAAACCTATGGGTGTTTGGGTCCACTGCATGGGCCCGGATTCCGCTTGATAAAAGAAGGGCTTTGCAACTGCAAAGCATAGAATGTCTATTTATTGGGTATCCTAATGAATCTAAAGGGTTCAAGCTGTTGGATATCAATACCAAATAGATCATCATTGAGAGAAGTGTCAAGTTCGATGAGCCTCTTCAGGAGGTGGAACTATTGAAGGAGAAAACTGCTGAATTTCCTTCCTATTCTACGGAATATTTGGATGATGAAATTGGGGGTGATGACCCTGATTTGGATCCTCTAATTTCTGATATTAGTGTGCAGCAATCATTAGATGCTAAATCAGAACCTGAAGTGCAAAATCATCTCCCTACATGGGCCCGACAGACACTCTCCTCCGTAGGAGACAACATTGGAAATCTGGATGATCCAAGGAGAACTCAGTCTGATTTCCAAAGAGCAGGTATTGTGCTCTCTTGTTCTGATAATTTTCTATCTGAAAATTGCTATTTGATGATTATTTTAGATCCAAAATCCTACTACCATGCTTGGAAGGACCCGAGATGGCAAGTTTCCATGGATGAAGAGATGAATCCTCTTCAGAAAAACACTACTTGGGAGCTAGTTTCTCTTCCTCCGGGAAGGAAATTGGTTCAATGCAAGTCGGTGTTTCGAACCAAGGTTTCTGCTGATGGAATAACCTAAAAATATAAGGCAAGGCTGGTAGCAAAATGTTTCTCTCATGTCCAAGGAGTGGACTACCATGAGACCTTTGTTTCGGTTGCAAAAATGGACTCCATCTGCCTTGTTTTGGCAATTTCAGCATCCAAGCACTGGGAAGTGCATCACATGGATGTTAATTCATCCTTTATACATGGAGATATTCATGAGGATATATACATGAAGCATCCTAAGGGCTACATCACTGATCCATCTTTGGTTTGCAAGTTAAAGAAGTCACTATACGGGTTAAAACAAGCCCCAAGAGAGTGGTATTCCAAGATGGATGCCTTCCTTCTCTCGCAAAACTTTCAGAGATGTAGATCAGATCCAAATGTATATTTATAGTAGTATTATGGTCATATAATTATCATTGTTTTATATTTTTATGACTTACTGATCACAGGTAGCACAGTTGCCTCCATTTTAGCCATCAAAACTGCTCACCACAATGCCTTTGAAATGAGTGATTTGGGGCTTCTAAAACAATTTTTGGGGCTTGAAATTGAGAAAAATTATGATGGGATTATGGTCACTCAGTAAAAATACATTTCACACCTATTATTAAAGTTTAACATGGCTAATTGTAGGCCTACACCATTCCCTTTCCTTTCAGGGATCATCCTTGAAGAAGGAAAAAGCACACCTCCCATGGACTGTACTATCTATCGACAACTGATTGGTAGCTTGTTTTACTTGACACATTCTCGGCCTGATATTTGTTATGCTGTGAATGCTATATCAAGATACATGTAAAAGCCTCATGATCTTCATTAGAAGGAAGCCAAGAGGATCCTCCAGTATATTCAGGGAACCGGGACCTACGACATTCACTATGCTGCAGACTCCGAGATAGAGCTGGTTGGATACATAGATTCCAATTGGGTGGGTGACTTTATTGATCGGAAGTATACTTCTGGATATGTATTCATGTTTGGTGGTGGCCCCATTTGCTGGTCAAGGAAAAAGTAGGCTGCCATAGCACTATCTTCAACAGAGGCTGAGTATTAAGGAGCGGTGAATGCTTGCATCCAAGCAGTTTGGTTGCAAGGCATTCTTTCAGAGTTTTATCTTGGTAGTACTTTGTCCACTATCCTTTTTTGTTACAATCAAAGTGCTATTGATATTTCCATAGATCCAGTTACTAGGCAGAGGACCAAGCATGTAGAGATTCACATGCACTACATCAGGGAGGTAGTGCATGACATAACCATCATTCTACAATACTGCCTGACTAATGAGTAGATTGCAGACATCTTCACCAAGAGATTTTTAGAAAAGAAGTTCACTTACCTCCGTTCATTGTTGGGGGTGAGTTCATCAGGGTGATTTAGACTACTTTAAGTGTTCAGCTTGAGGGGGGGTTTTTCCCACTGGGTTTTCCCTCTTTTCCTCACTTAGTTTTTTTTTGAGCATTGTTTCAGTTTCAACATTGTAAAGGGTGACCTATGGCCTTAGTTTCCGGGGCCCTAGCATTTTTATGCATTTATGTTTTCTAACTCTTCTTGAATATATCTTAAGGGGGGGTGTTGGAGACATTTACCACCATACACACTCTTTTTGGTCAAATTGTCCTAGTTAAACCAATATCCTAAGTATAATTGACATTAATTGACATTAGTGGAGCATTAATTGACATCATCCAGTCACACCCACACCTACCTTCAGTCAAGGAGGCTAACTTAGCCTTCTCCTACATTCAGGGAGGTTAACTGGAGCACTCTGGGGGTGATCTGAGTGATATTAATGCACCTAATTGCTAACTGGTGGTTACAATCAATTAAACAGCTTAGTGAAGGAACCTCCATTCATTTAATTGATTATTTAATGATTAATTAATGAACTAGAGTCAACAGGGGCGCCTCCACTAACTTTTGATGTTCAGTTCAGCTTCAGTTAACCTCATCGGGGTTCATTGAAGTCATTGAAGTGCTAGCACTTGATGGTTGGCTTGCTATGACATGTGTCTGATCTCTTTCAGTTGAGACTCAGTCATTTATTGCACTCCGACTTCAGTTAGGGTTTAGGTGAGTCAATTAGGGTTTTAATCAGTGGTTAACTGAGTGTGAACAATGGCTTACAGTCAGTTAAGCTAGACTCACTCATTCAATTCGAATGACCTCCTTGAGGATTTGAATTGCTCATTCATTCATGCATGTAGCATGACATTGTAATTGTAATCATTCATTCTTTATGTGAATACATAACAGCTATTATTTCGGTAGATCGATTACACCATTTCATGAGTTATTTGTTGATTAATCTTTGATGAGATTGATGATTTGTTCCTAGATCAATATACAAGATTAATAGTAATGAACAAAACGTCGATAGAAAAATAATTGAACCAGCCATGCATTCAATTGAATAATTGTTTTCTGGACTGGTAACACGCAGAAAAGACGTATGTCCTATAGAATTGATAAATTTATATAGTATTTCGATCTGGTATGGTATCCAAACTCCAACAAAAAACCCAACTTTAGCTATGTGATTGTTAAACCAAGAACTTGTAAATGTTGGTTGTCACAGTAGTTCATGGAAATGTTTAGAAATTGATCCTAACTGGATCAATGTTGAAAAAGGAACCCACAACAAAATCAGTTCCAATATTTCCATTGGCAATAAACTCCAAATGGCAGGATCCATTTGTAGCTATATAAAAAAACAATGAAAAACATATGATTATGAACGAAACCGAAAAAAATGAAACAATATTTATTTAATATTTTTTATAGGTGCAACTGAACTTCATTTATTCACATTAAGCAACATCTATGTCAAAGGAAAAATTGAGCTACCAATTGCATTTTTTAGGTCATTGACATGTGCTTTATGAGTCTAACATCCAAAACTGGATTTTAAGAGTGATACACGACATGTCAATGATATGTATACTATGTCTCTAACATGTAACAATTGAATGCTAAATGAGAGCCCTCAGCTATTCATTTATAAATGTGAGTTCTACATCCAAATGTGTTTCTGGTTGGGCCACATATATGTGAAATAAAACCTAATGTTTCATTTTCAGTTTTCTCATGATTATAATTATTGAGGTCATTGACATGTCATTTATCAATCTAACATCCAAAAATTGGATGTGTAAGAGGGGCCTCACCAATTGGCTAAGCACATGTCTCTTGACTCCTCACATCAGGACACATATCTCTCGAATGGTATTCATAAATTTATAATTTATGAATACGATGGGATTCTGGATTTAATTCTTTAGATAAAAGCAACAAATGATTCCGATTCATAAAGTGCAATTTTGACGATATCGAATTGTGAAGCGTAAACCATATATATATAGGGATGTAGTCACAATCTTACATAGGAAAATTACGAAAAATGAATCCAAAAATGACATAGTTTAGCATTTTAACATTTCCGTAATACATATCGATAAAGGAAAATTTCTACATAGTATTTTGAAAAAAAATAAGAGCAACAAAAAAAGTACCTAATATAAATAGGTAAGAGAATATATATATATATATA
>LPNX010792998.1:0-24542 GCA_001517045.1 Pseudotsuga menziesii | reverse complement strand
GTTCTTATCCTTCACAATTTCTCGAATGAAGACAGCTAATGCATGAGACTACAAACTAATTCAACAATTGTTATTACTCGCTGTTTACGCATTAACTATCAGTAGAGAAACGAGGTGTTTGCAATCATTCCATTGCTGTCAGTCATGATATGTAACCCAAGAAATAATCTCGTTGCACCCTCACAGTTCAGCACCCTCTAATTCATTTCATGAAAGTTTCTTTTATTTGCAAAAATTCAGAATTGATCTGGCCACATGTCCTCGCCATCAATTAAAATATAGTAATGTGGTAACAATACTTTGGAAATTGTCATAATTTCCATCCACATATGGGGATTTATGAAAACAAGATATAGCACTCCGGTTTCATTGATATCATTAAGCTAGCCTCTCGTGCTATCTGTCCATGCAAGTTATTCATCCCATAACCATTTCATAATCAACGGTCACCTTTAAACCAATTATAAAAATCATTATTATATTATGATAATGGTAAATTTGCCGAGAGGGTAAAACAATTCAAGAATTGGATTTCTCCTTTCATAAAAACGTATACACTTTGGCCTCAAATATATCATTAATATATATCCCTTGAATAAATTAATTTTTTGAAACATCAATAATTAATGAAAACACAAAAATTACCTCGAATTATAAGGAATATTCTCACATAAATAATTTTAAACCGGTATATAAAATGTGACCATCATGAATATGTAAAAATAATTTGGAGAAGACCTTCCTAATAGTTTCAACCTTTAGGAGGAATGGGAGACATGCTATGCGAAATACAAATCTCATAACCCATAGTATCATCCTCGACCTTTACATTCAATAATAAAGATGACATATGAATCCCATAAAGATCAAGATCAAATAATAAGATTGTGAAAAGCCATGGAAATATAATTCGAATGAACTTTGATCAAGTGCCCAAAAATACAATAATTAACCTTAAACCTTATCAATATTCACGATAACAAAATCACATAATGAAAATCAAATTATAAATAGTTGGATAAGAAATCACTACTAGGTTATGACAAATTATTAACACTTATCTACTCAAAATGATAATTTCAAAATAGTGATTTTGTCAACTAATCCACAGTTCGCAAAGGTTTCTTTTTAAAAACATTGAATTTCATGTTTCAGTAGCTGCTAGAATGTCACCATTTCAATAGCTTTTAATTCTTTAAGTTTGCTATATGAAATTCAAACATTTCATCAAAAATAAAATACGATTTTATTTGATGAAATAATGTTTTTTAAAGGCTGTTGGGTACGGGTACAACACGGGGGTAGATACCCTGAATTAGATAGATATCAGTTGTGGTAGTCACGTCCTCTCAGTTGAGATGAGGGGAGGGGACGTGACACTAATTTTCTACATAAAAACTCTAAAAGCAGAAAAAAAAAACCCTAAAAATTTGCAAAAAAAATGGAAAACCCGAAAATATTGAGAATTTTTTAAATTCGGTTTCACAACCAAATTCTCCCTAGCTAATTTTCCCATGAATCTCAAAGGGCATCTTGATTGGCCCTAGTTTGAAGTTTCAAAACCCTAAACAATTTTTTGTTGGCTGTAAAAAATGCAGTTAGAGCAACAACAATTTTTTGAAATTTGATTGGTTAATTCATTTCGTCTTGATTGGAAAAGTATCCATATCCCAAACGTGAACTTTTCTAAGTGTTCTAGAAGCCCTTTTGGGTTGGTTTTGATTGTTTTATAATGTTGGTGTTGACTGTTTCTAAAGCTTATGTACACGGTTTCTTACTATTGAAGGATGCTGACAGTTTGCGTTTACATCCTTTCCACTATTGATTTACATCAAGCTATTGTTAAACACCAAATGTGACTAAGGAGTATTGCTAATGATAAGGTTATGATAAGTTTATAAGTAGTGATTAATGTTGTTGACAATAGATATTCAATTACTACATGACAAATGTTAAGGTTGACATACATTACTTATGTGTTGTTTCATAGTCTACTTTTGTTGATACATAGTGATGATAATACGCCTATGTTGATTACATTTGTCAACTCATAATGTTAGCTACTGCTGATATTCTATTGTTTACACATGCTGATTAATAACCTCATTTAAAAGTGATGATCATTAGCAAAGCTCTAAGTGGTGTTTATTACTAAGATATTGTTTCAAATCACTGAAGGATGTTGGTAAGAAGTTTATAACATTGTATTCATACACCTGATAATGATCATCTTTAATCTCATTTTGTTAGCTCAAAACATCGTTTACTACTATTGAGTTCACATTGACTACTAAACCAAGAACTAGCACTAATCTACTTTCTTATTGTTTATGATATTGATGATAAAGGTGTGTTAATGACTGACTACATTAAAGAGTAGTTTCAATTAATTTCATTCGATTGTTTACTAATATTGTCCTACAATAAAATCACTATTATATATATTGGCACTACTACCTGATCTTTTAGAATTGATTTGACATGCTACAATCATCATCATTGTTGGTCATTGTACTGCTACAATAAGTAGATATTGGCATGCCTTTATTATATTTGACTCCAATTAAGGTATCAATCTAAACTTAGAGGCATTAGAGTAGTCATGATTTGTGCTAAGTTGCTTGCATGCATCAAAGGGCTCTCCCCTAGGTACACAAACCCCAAATAAGTCAAGGAGCTAGACCAAGGTGACATTAGGTCTAGCATTCCTTTTACATACTTTCCAAATCGAGCCTTGCTAGTTCATTTGGTAATAGTATCTAATATAAAAATAGAAATAGAATAAAACTTGGGTACCTATCTCTACTATCTAAGTCTATATGATATTGAAATTGTGCTAGAGACTCTAACCAACCTAATCGATCACATCCTTGATTGATGGATGTTGTCTACTTCATTGCTTCTTCTCCCAACATAGCTAAGTTAAGAGGGTCATTCACCTTCCTCTAATAGTTCAAGTTTCAAAATACAAATAAGATTTGGATGGATCGAGCTACTTAAGTAGTTAATTGTTGTCCCCTAGCATTGGCAATCTAATGGTCATCTTCATCGAGGAGGGAAATATCCCTTTAATTTCCGAAACCTTATCAATTGATCGAGATGTGTTGGGTATTGAAGACGGTCAATAATGTATGGGTCAAAACTCGTCTTACTAGATTTTCAAGAGATTAATTCAAAAGTTATAAATCATTGTTGCATTAATCTTTCTACTTTCCAAACAACATTAGTCAATACAATGTGGATCACAAAATTAACTCAAACTTTGTTTAATATATTGGCATACATTATATCCATTTGAAATGAAGCCAACCATACTCATTCAAATAAGCATATGTTAACATTATTTAGTTTTGTCGTGAAAAACAAAAGTGTTTAGGAAGACTTGAGTTTATGAAGCAAATACATAAAAAAACCATAACGACATAATGGGAAACAAAGGGTGATCTAAGGGTCCATCGTTACCCCCTAGTTAGAGGCTTGCATGGCTCTATGCATCAAAAATCAATCTCAAAACTAATATTGCTCTATTCACTCCTTATCATTTGACCAATATTCCATGCATAGCTTTGTAAGGTCATGCGCCATGATATGTGTAACAACACCTATGTTATGGTGCCTTGCTCCATGTTCCATTGTGCTCCATCTTCTCTTCTCTTTTTCAATGTCTATTTATCATGTAGGTTGCCAAAAATGAGTGGGGTGTCAAAGAGGGAATATGAATAGGCTAATCCAATTAAACTTCATTTTCTTTAAAGTCTCTACATACAATGGTGATATGTAGAGTGCGGCCTTTAGTCATTATGGGGAATAGAGCTCATCTTTATTGAGATTAGGGGTTAATTCCTCCTACTTACTTTGGTAAAACTATAATACTCTATCTCCATAGTTCTTCATAGTGGTTTTATATTGGATTATAGCCTCACTTTGCTTCTCTCTTCAAAAAGGAGACAACTTTGCATCTAAAGTCATTTGAGCATGGTTCATTAAGATGTCTCCAAGCTTGGTGGTTTCAACCTTTACCCATAAACTAATGTTGAGATCTCTTTTTGTACCATTGGGATTTTATGGTCCTACTTTCTTCATCCTATATTTATGAACAAAATGCTCTCAACTAAACATCCCCCACATAAGGGTTGGAAGACCATCCAAATGGATGAGCACAGCCTAAATTATGTACATAGAATTCACACATCCATTTTTTCTCTTTCTCATGGCACCTATGATGGATTTCAATGAAATCTTTTTTATTATCCATTTGGAAGGGTAAATATCCAACAATTGTATGTAGATAGAACTTATAGTATTCTTCTCTCAAATACAAGGTATAAGTCCTAGTTGGAGGTCTATAGTAAATCATTTCCTCTGCAATTTTGTCGCTCTTGCAATAAGCTCCCCAAAACTACGATATTTTTAACTTTGCTTTCAATTTCCTCTCATTGTCTTTTTAGTTTTGACCTTAGGGTCAAATTTTCGTTCTCCAATTGTTTAGCAATATGCATGTGCTGCATTTTTTAAATTTGGGACTTCTCTTGAAGATCATGCACTAAGAAAATTTATGTATCTTTGCTTTATGTATCTCTCCTTGACATTGCAATAGACCTCCATTTAAGATCTCATCCCTTACTTCCTCAATCTAGTCTAGGAGGTCTTGTGCATTTGCCTTAACCATTCATGTGATGGTAAACCCATTGTATTGCTTGATGGATGAATCTCTTCTATGCCACCCTATGATAGGGCTAGATGGAGGAGTTCTTATTTCTTGGGTTGCTTGATATCTTGTTCTGATTTGTGGTTTGCTACTTTTATCTTTTTATCTCAAGTTGAGCTTCCTTGTTTAGGTAGATGGGAGCTTCTATGGGATTACNTTTCTTGGGTTGCTTGATATCTTGTTCTGATTTGTGGTTTGCTACTTTTATCTTTTTATCTCAAGTTGAGCTTCCTTGTTTAGGTAGATGGGAGCTTCTATGGGATTCCCCCCCCGCCTTTCCAACAATGCAGTAGCAATATATTTTCGCAAAAGCTTTGTTTTTGCAGTAGCATCCTTGCCTAATTCATATGGTTTTGTCTTGATAGTTTTCCTCTTCTTATTATTAAGAATGATTGCCTTGTCCACAACTTTATTTTTCTTCCTTAACCCCACTATAGGATTTGTATTTTAGTTTTCAAGGGTGCAAATTCCTCAACAATCATTATCAAAATTTTGTCCCATGAAACCTCATGTAGATAATTTACCAATGCATCACAAATGAGTAGCCTTACAGCGCATCATATTTCAACAATTCTTCATGCAAGATCTATCTCAATATGCAAATCCAAAAATTACTTGAATCAATTACAATGGAAATATAATAACAGCAAATCATATTTGAATGTTTCATTAAGCATGCTAAAAGAACATAGCAACCATCCTCGTTGTTTGATAAATCAACATACTAAAACAATGATGAAATGTATTAATACACAAGAAAATCATTATGCAGCCACAAATTTAGGACAGCAATCGTACACTTCATATTATTGAAACAATTAAGAGAATGTACAAAACCTCAACGTATCCCAAGCTTGTACAATAATCCATTTTTGCTCATTCCAAGATAAGATCTTCAGTGCATCCCAAACCCTAACAAGAGAATCCATAATCACTACAAATACTAACAACAATACAAAGGACAAGCAAGGCATCCCACCAAGCTCTACAAGTCGATCCTTAGAGCTTCCAAACAATCCCACTTCACACCAACCAACAAACCCCAAGATCTCCTACTTTCATCACACAAGCTATCTAGGAGATTCACACACTTGCATTCCACAAGCTACAATACTCAACAAATGCATCTCAAATCCAATGAACCATTGCACTAGCATCCCACGAGCAATAATGTTGGTTACAAGAGTAATAAATAATTTTTCAAGCTTCTCCAATTAGCTAGCATCGTACCAAATATTGATCTTTAGGATATAAAGTAGTTTTTCATAACAAGTCATTATCAAGCAATAATAAAACATAGACTAAACCCACAAGCAACCCTAGGATAAGTCAATAAACAAAGCCCCAATAGGACTTTCATTAAAGCAAGGTGCCCATATGTCACTCTAATATTTTTCCGACCCCCAAAGCGGTGCACTCTCCAATCTAGTATCCACATGTCAAGTGCTCCTCCAAGATGGTGTGCCCTCCAATAAATGGCTCCTCAACTTGAGTGTTCCTCCTTGAACAAGTAGAAATCATAAATTAAATTGACCAATCTCATCTAAGATCCAAATGTGATCACAACCATGTGAATTGGCTTCACATATATTATGTAATTATGTAAGAGTTTATGCAATAGCATTGTGTTGGAGTTAATAAATGTCCCTAAGTTTTAAGTGGGAACTCCACCCATCATCAAGGGAATCAAACAAAGCTATGAAAATAATGGTTTTCATATATATCTACAAGATTTTCATAAAATCCACTCATAATTGATGGCTTGAGAGCAATGCATTGGAGTTAATAAATGTCCCTATGTTTTGAGTGGGCACTCCACCCATCACCAAGGGAATCAAACAAAGTTATGAGAAGAATGGTTTTCATATATATCTACAAGATTTTCATAAAATATACTCATAATAGCTTTGTCAAAATCCAACCCTTCAATTGTCCATAATAGATGTTTATTGTATATTGGAGTTTTATCTCACCCAATGATACATAACACCAATATATAATAAATATCTGTTAATTTAAGTAAAATATTTAAATTTAGTAATCATTCAAAATTTATTTCAAATAATTAAATCTAAAAGTTTTACTTAAATATCTAGATATAATTATTTCAAACATAAGATCAAGGTTCCTATTTTTAAAACCAGCCCATCATGAATTTTTGAATACGACGTTCCTCAACAAGTTTGGTCTCCCTAGTCAGTTGTTTGTAACATAAGATCAAAGTGCATATTTTTAAAACCACCCAACATGAATTTGCGAGCACATCATCCTTCAACAAGTTTGGTCTCCCTAGAATGTGTACTACTTGTGCCTTAAATTGCATGATCTCTAGCTCACATCCAAAAGCAACCATGTCTATATTCATTTTAGTCCAATTTCCATTCAATATGTTTGTTATGGTGATCAACCCACTAGTCACAACAACACCTTGAATTTATTCCTCAAGTTTATTCTTTACTCATCCTCTAATGTTAATGGTCTAAACTTATATCCCTCTTTTATTGTCATCCAAAGCTTACTTTGTTCTTATATGTCTAAACTTGGTTCTTGTTTTGAAAATAAAATTCTAATTGGAAACAATGTCTGCAATTTGGGAAGTGATAATTGTTCTTCGTAATATGGTCAATAACACATCAAACTTAATTGTTTGTCTTTGAGTTTCTTATTTTTTTCACACCGAGATAGTTGTAACTTGTTATTCAAAGAGGAATCAAAGTTGCATGAACCATGACGAGGAGATCGAAAAAACAAGACATGACAGACTACACAAACAGATAGACCACACTGTCTACACAAACTAGACAGACTGCTCCATAGAGAAAGACAAAAACAGACCTTACAAAAAGACAAAAAAGTGTCATATCCACCACATCACCAACCATACATCTAGTAAAACTATCCAATCAAAAGACAAAAACCGAACCAGAGTCTACAGCTCTGCCATCTATGAATTTCTCAAAAAACATGAAACCATCCATATGTTCCATAGCCCTTTTTCGAAAGGTTGTCTTCCTCTGTTGTTTGGAAGTTCTTTAGCTTGATCATCCCAATGAAAATTTTATTATTAATTGCTTGAGAACCATTTCTCATAATAAACTATTTTGATTAATTGTATTGTTTGTTTATGGAATGAGGAAATACATTTATAATCCCACAATTAAAACTCATCCATTCTTGATCCTTGTATGTGGATGATGTGAACTTTGATTTTCAAATCCCAATGAAAATTAATTACATAAACATCTTTGTATTCAATGCAAATTTCATTGAAAGGATTATGCTTCATCAGTCATAAGTAAACCTTCATATCATAGGTATGCCTTACACCATTTAATTGTAATGTAAAGGTATCAAGTTTCAGTTGAAGATGGTGGCCCAAAGTTGCAGTTAATGACATGAGTTTTCAAGAGAATGGTGAGATAACTAGAAGAATGAATTATTGCAAAAATCTTAACCGGAATTTGCATGGGGTTGCATGCATAATTATGTGTGGTTTCTCACAATGTGTACATTTATGAGCTCAAAATATTTGATCTCTATATGAGCAATATAGAGTTTTAAGAGTAAATGGAGTTGTATAATTGATGTTACATTTTTTAATGTGATATGTCATTACTTTATATGGAATGAAAGGTATAGAGTTTTAAGAGTAAATGAATTTGTATAATTAATCTTGCATTTTTTAATGTGATATGTCATTACTTTATATAAAATGAAAGACATATAGAATAATAATGTGGAAGCATTTAATATTAATACTTTATTGTCTATTTATCACCACTTGTCAAAGTGTGGCATGGTATTTCTCCAAGGCCTCTTAGATGTCAATATTATTAAGCCTCGCAAATACAATTATTATCTAAACTTTTCAACCCTACTCAACATTGGGTTCCTCTCTCCTATTCCCTCATTCCAAAAAACATCAGTTTAATTTTTTTGTTTAATCATTGCATTCATCTAATAACAATGTTCTACCATTTACAATTATTTAAATTAAACAAATAAGTATTAAAAAATTCAGCCCAAGGATCTAACTAGAGTGATTAAGTGTTGTGAATTGCAAATAGGTTGTCTAAGGGGCTTGGCTATCTATTTGAATGTAAAGTATAATAACAAAAATAGAAAAGCACAAACTTCTAACAAACCATACAAATGTAGAATTAATGGCAATTTTCATGTCTCTAAAGTAACAAAGTGAATGTCACACTTTTCATAAACAATGCATGTATACATATAACTTAGCAAATTTAGTACCAAATTTACTACAATAAATAAAGATATCAAAAAGATTTACTCACTATTTTTAGAAGTTTTTAATAAGAAAAAGTAATTCCCACTCTTTTCATAACTAATAAATAACATAATACAATAAGGTGACCTCAAGTCTCTGTCTAAGAGTTGTGGAAAAACATTCAAAAAGGTCATTTGCTGCTATTAGTGGATAGTAATATTTTAAAACCATCTCACCCAATAGAAGGTAAGAAAACAGTTGAACAATATGGAAGACATTTAGGCCAGCAAAAGTGTCTTCTTAATAGAATTTTTTATGTCGAATAGAAGAGAACACTCTTTTTGGATTGTAAATGTCTCCAGTGTGTCCCAAAACTAGAGAGATGAACTGTACTTTCCTTCTTGTTCCCCTATCTCTTGTAAAAAGTGCTCCGCTTCTAGTGCTGCCATGCATCCTGTAAGATAGATTAAAATGCATTATGAGAAAAAAATATAATAAAAAGGAAATTTAAACAATTTAAACAATTTAATTTTGAATGTATTAAATATTGATAAGAATAAGAAAAAATAAATAAAATAGAAAAACATCTTAAAATCTCAATTATATATCTCCATGATTTTATCAAATTCCGAAAAGTCATAAAAGGATTAGAGCTTCTAGTTATGAAACAGTGTCAAGGCCAAATCCCCTCTTCAGCGGAAAAAAGACAAAATAGAGATTCGCGTCAAAGGTCAAATCCCCTTATCCACCTTGAGAAAAAAGACAAAATAGAGATTCTTTCAAACATAAAGAAATTATGATTAGAAGAGGGGACGCAAAGCTATCAAACTTAGTCTGTACAAAGGATCCTTTCCAAAAATAATGCTCAGAAAAAGGTGACGATGACTTAAGTCATCCTGCCCCTTACGCCCTGGGCAAGGACACAATGACCAAAACAAAAGATCCCGAGATAACTTCAACTTTTAAAAACCAAATTTTTTAATATTAATTTACTCTACCCACCCACACATATAACACATGTTTTTCATATTACATATCTCTTTCATTTTTCATTTTAGTGATAAGAAATCCGTGTACACATTAAAAACATTTATAATATAAAAGCTTCATTAAAAGAGATATGTAATAGGGAAAACATATTTTACACATATAACACATGTTTTCCCTCTTACAAATAACAAAACATTTATAATATAAAAGCTTCGTTAAAAGGCTTTTTTTTAACCATTCATGACATGCAAGCATGGAGACAACATTGAAAGCTGAAATCAAAAATAACTACGCGGAGGTATTTCGTCGAGAAACTAAATTAGTATTAAAAAGAATGATCTTGATTTAGAAACAAATATCCTATACCACTAAGAGAATGAACCAAGAAATCATCTGAAGCTTATCCATATGAAGACACGCCAGTTTTCTACTAGAAGAAATATCTTCCCATCTCTTTGGTATAAAAATTCAACTATTCGATCAAGTTGCTTTAGATGCAACTTCGATCTATAAAAGCGTTTGAGTAGAGATGTTAGGCATCCACATAACTAACTCTATGTCTTAAGTGATTTCATGCATTTTAGATAATTCTCAACAGACTATTAGCTTTTGTATGGTGAAAGCACATTGACAGAGATCTTATACAAGCCACAAAACTGTCTCCTTTTCGTAATGCTGAACAAGATTATTGGCTTTAGAATGGCTTTAGAATGGTGAACAAGATTATTGGCTTTTGAATGGTGCAAGCACATTAACATTCTGACAAAATGGCACATGGTTGGAGAATACATTAAATACAATAAATTGAAGTAGGATACAACTGACGAGTGCAAGAAATTCTCAACAATTTGCTTAAAATTCCAGAAGCTTCTCTCCAAAACTTCATAAAATTTCCAGAGATAGTACCGTGAACATATCACATGAGGGCCTTACACCTAAAAATGAACTCCAAATTCTCAACAAATTCTTTAGAATTCCATAAGCTTCTCTCCAAAACTTCATAAAATGAACACTTTCCAGAGATAGTACCGTGAACATACCTCAAACAAAAAATAATGAAGTATGGAAAATAATAAACTAAATATAGAATGCTACGGGCGGTGTACGTCAGTGTGCTAATCTAGGATGTGGATTAAAACCTGGATACATTGTTCCTTGATATTAAATATCAAGCAAAATAAGAGTCCGTCTATTAAGTGGAGCAGCACACAATGACAACATCTATGGTCAGAGGTTCAAAGGACAACAATCTCTATTATCAGTTTAAGTTCAAAAAGGTCCAAAGAATCATATAGTGAAGAATATTATAACAGCTCAAGAGCCCAATGTGCCTACGAGAATAACCAAAACAAAAACGATGAGAAAAAATTGATGTTACTGGTTGCATATTAAAACAACTACAAGCTCTTTAGAAATATGTTATTAAGCTTACATTCTAATCTCCTCTAAGACGAATGCCCTTAGATTTTGTTCTTTTAATATCAGTATCTCTTCAAAGAAAATTGAAAAACTCTAGATAAACAGCACTAGTAAAATTGGCCAAACAATGAATTGCGGGAGTACTCTAGGTAAACGTCCTCGAGAGGTAGTTAAGCAAGAAATTTTACAATGGTTTTTTTTTAATATTTTTGGAGCATGTGTAGGCTTAGGTGCAACAGTTAAGTGAAATTCCCTTTAATAAAATATTAAAAGGGAAAAGAAGATGACCCAAATTTCATGATGATTGAAGATGATCTGCCTCAAACCAAAATAAAAGTATCGGACCAATGGAAAGATTGACGAAGGCCAAGTTGCCAAACAAAACACACTTTGCAACTCCCTATGTAGATTGTTGATAAATGGCCCACGAAACCAAGGTGCGGGATAAACAAAATCTGCAATCCCATCTTGCAAGAAAGTCATGCACCACCAATTGGTATTGTGAGCCGACAAAACCCATAACCTTGGGTTTCAAGATTGGCATGCACCACGGTCCACAACACACTGTTGCTACCCAATAAGCCCGACCACCGTGCCATCAAGATTGGCATGCACCACGGTCCACAACACACTGTTGCTACCCAATAAGCCCGACCACCGTGCCACCCAGTGTTGCAGTCCAACAAACCCCACAAGCCCAGGTTTCCGAAACAGCGTGCCCTGCAATCTAGTATTGCAAACCCACGAGCCACACAACCCGGGGTTTGAAAACTGGCACCCAGCAACACCGACATGCAGGATAAACATGATAATAATAAAAAATTCGTACAAGCATTATGTGAATCATAAAAAGAACTCAAGTGAACCTTGTAGACCAAAATACTGCGAAATTGCAAGCTGAGATCACATAGCAGTGAATTGATGCACCCAAGGAATTGTGAATCAATTGTGAATCATAACAAAAACTCAAATGAACCTTGTAGACCAAAAGACTGCAAAATTGCAAGCAGGGAGCACATAGCAGTGAATTGATGCACTCAAGACAAAGAAAGCGAACTAAACAAACCAGAAGACACGATCTAATCCTATAGTAAGGAAAAGAGACAGTAATTTAGTTGTCTCGTCTCTCAACTACCCAACAACAGTCTGTAGTGAGTTCTAACAAGAGAATATATATGTTCCAGGACTAAAGGCAGATATCCTTGTAAGTTGTACCTGTACTAAAAGCCTTGTAAAATGTACTCGTACTCTATCAATATGAATTTGCAATTTTTCTGTGTTTTTCTTTCTTTCTTTTCCATTGGTTTTGGAATTGTATTGATGATATGTGAACTATCTTTGTTAGTTGTACAGAAGCACACGCATCTTAAGCCTAAGCCAAACGAAAATATCAGAGTGTAAATCCTGAGAAATAAGAAATGAGATCATGAGAAATAAGATTTAACGATTGCTGGTTTGTTAAAACTTCAACGAATATCTCAACATTGGTGAGCATGCAACAGTCAAAGTACATGGGAAAGTATTCAGGATAATCTTGAGGAACTTTTAAGAATATACGCTAACAGTTCCAATTCCAAGAGGAAATATTGCACCACATGGGAATCCTTTAGGAGAAACTTGAGGAACTTTTCATAATAAAGGTTGACGGTCACAATTTCAAAGGTTAACAGTAGTCACAATTTCAAGAGGAAGGAAAGGAGATTTTATTGTATTCATACCAGAGGCTTCGCAGAGGGGGAGGGGAAATCTAAGCAAGCAAGTGTACTCACTTTACAACTAATACGCCACAAGATAAACTCACTTCGCAACCAATCAGACATTCATTATGCCGAAAGGAGATTATATAGTTGTAAAAGCAATTCCAAGATGCCATAAGATAAGTTTAGAAACAATACAACCAATCAACTATTATAAGGAGATGAAATTTAGCCTTAGAAGCAATATCAAGATGCTACGAGTAGGCATAGCACCCACACAACACATCCCACTAAAAAGAAGGAGAAGGCCAAGCAAGCAAATTGTTAGGATCCTTAGTGCATAAGATGTATGATGTAACTCTACCTTAAGGGTATAATGATTTAATAAAAGTGTTGGAGCATTTTCAACATTTTTTGGACATATAGTTTGTGATACATCTTAAGCGCTAAGGATTCTAACACAAGCATATTCATCCCACAACCAATCAACCATTATAAGAAGAGATAATTTTACCATTGTAGAAGCAATTTCAAGATGCCACAAACTATGCCCAAACAACACATCTCGCTCAGGAAGGAGTGAGGAGGAAAGGAAGGTCAAGCTAGCAAGCATACTCACCCCACAGCCAATCAAACATTATGCAATTCCAAAATGCCATAAGATAGGCGTTACACCCACGCAACACATCCCATTGAGGAAGGTGTGAGGAGGAGAAGGCCAAGCAAGCAAGCACACTCACCCTAAAACCAATCAACCATAATGTGAAGACGATATTTTATGCTCATAAAAGCAAATCCAAGATGCCATAAGATAGGCATAACACCCACACAACACACCACATTCCACATAGGAGGGGAAGGTCAAGCAGCAAATATACTCACCCCACAACCAATCAACCATTACATTAGTCAGAGATACTACTCCCTTGTGGCTGCTCCATTCACATAAAGATCATGGTATGTTAGAATTTATGTTGTCACAAACCATTTCCCACAACTATTGTGGAACAACACACAAAGAAATAAGATTTTGTAGTTGCAGAAACAATTTCAAGACACTACAAAATAGACATTTCAACTTGTTGTTTCAGACACTATAACCCACACAACACATCTAATTATAGAGAATAGGAAAACCAAACAACTGAGCACAAGCAATCAATCAACCATTATATTATAACCTACACAACACATCTTATAAATGAGAATAGGAAAGCCAAACAAGTAAGCACAAGCAATCAATCAACCATTACATGATAACCCACACAACACATCCTATAAATGAAAATAGGAAAGCCAAACAACTAAGCACAAGCAATCAGTCAACCATTACATTGTATAACCCACACAACACATCCTCTAAATAAAAATAAGAAAGCCAAACAACTAAGCACAAGCAATCAATCAACCAATGTTATAACTTATTACATTGAAAGAGACGGGTCCCTTGTCACTATCCCTACTATCCCCATTAACATAAGAGTAAGAATATCATAATATATTGAAGTTTATCTGACCACTATACAATTGATGTTACACTTACAACGCCAGTCCATTGTGATTACTCCGAATATCACAAAGATAATAATATCATAAGAGTTATATGGGGTCACCTACTAGATCGCCCTAACAAACTATGTTAACTTTAAGTAATGTAGATGCACAGCTAGGGATGTCAGACCAAAAGGCACTGGGATGGCATAAAACATATATTATTATACTCAGGAAGTAAGCTTTTCACTCAAACGTAAGTGGGCCTCCCACAAAAGCTTTATGCTCATTGGTCTCGGTGACACTTGGAAAGCAATTAAAATAGGTAAAGCAGTTAAAATAGGTTAGAGAAGTTGTGGCTCCCCAAACCCGACCTTGGCACCCCAAAATAATAATATCCACAGCAAAAACCTGACTTAACACATACCTGTGCCGGCAGCTGTGATGGCTTGGCGCCATTTCTTGTCCTGAACATCTCCAGCAGCGAAAACCCCCGGAATACTCGTCTGGGTAGTTCCAGGTTTTGTAACAATGTAACCGTCTGAGTCCAACTCCAGTTGCCCCTCCAGAAACTTGGTGGCCGGTTCATGCCCTATGGCGAAGAACAGCCCCGACACTTCCAACACCGACACCTCACCGGTCACCGTGTTTCGCAGATTGAGCCCGCTGAGCAAACCCTTCTCGTTCCCAGAGGCCTTGAGGACCTCCACATTCCATATGACCTCGATCTTGGGGTTATCCAGCGCCCTATTCTGCATGATCTTGCTGGCCCTGAAGGAATCCCGCCTGTGAATGATGTAAACTTTGCTGCCATACTTGGTCAAGAAGTTGGCCTCCTCCATGGCCGAGTCTCCACCCCCGATCACGGCCAGCGGCCGGTTACGGAAGATGGGGGCGGCGCCGTCGCAGACGGCGCAGGCGGAGATGCCCTTGTTCCAGAACCCGTCTTCTTCCTCGCCGGCACCCGGAAAATCCAGGCGTTTGGCAACCGCTCCCGTGGCGATAATGACGGTATCGGCATCCACCTGCTTGGTGTCTGTGTAAAGCCTGAATGGCCTCACCGACAAATCCAGGCGCACCACTGTCTCTGTGAAAACCCGTGTCCCGAAACGGAGACTCTGCTTCTTGAAATCCTCCGTCAAGTCCATCCCCATTATCCCCTGCGGGAACCCCGGGAAGTTTTCTACGTCAGTTGTGGTTGTAAGTTGGCCACCGGGGGCGATTCCATTGGCCATCCATCCTTCGAAGAGAATGGGCTTCAGCTCCGCCCGCGCTGTGTAAATTGCGGCCGTGTGCGCCGCCGGTCCGCTCCCCACTATACATGTCGCCGCTCTCATCCTCTCCAGCTCCACCTCCCCTGTTGTTCCCATTTCTCTTCCTGAACGAATTTGACGACCACGAAGAGAATATACGTGCTCTTAAGCAACAGCATCCTTGCCTTTCCCTTGGTTTGAATTTATAGCAGCGGAATATCCGTGCGCGCGCTCTTCGTTGATGACGTGCCAAGACTTTATAAGCTGCGGCCACGCCAATTGCTATTGGCCACACCATCTTTCCAGGTCAGGTCAGTTTATGTGGTGTGTGACAATACTGAAATGGCAGTTTTTAGTTGTTGGAATTGCATAATTGAGGTGTTACAGAGATAATCTAGGCTATCATGTTGTTTGATTCCGGTCAAACTCTTCAGCCAGAAAACAAAGGAGTGAGCTAAACTCTAGACCAAAATTTGCACCATTTTTTAGGCCAAAATTTTTGACCAAAATCTGGCAAGAATTGTTGAAATTGCAGTTTCAGTTTGTTGAAATTGCATAATGGAAGGCGCTGAATCCATTTTTGCAACCAAAATGGCAATTTCAGCAACCAAAATCGCAATTTCAGCAAAAATTCCCGCACTATATTCTGCAAATTTCAGCAAAAATTCCCTCACCATATTCTGCAAATTTCAAGAAGTGAAAAATGCAAATGGTTTGGAGTTTAGCTCACTCCAAATAGAAATCATCAAGAATTTAACCAACTCCTATAAAGAAAATTATAGTTATTTAATTATATTTATAAGAATTATTCAAAATTTAAATCAAATTAAATGGAAAATATTTATAAGATAACTAAATAATTTGGTTTCATTGGATAAGAGTTAAAACTTTTAATGAAAAATATCTAAACTATTTTACTATAGTAAAAGTCTATTTTTCATTAACTACCAAATTATCTTAAGAAGTATGATTTACAAACCACCAAATTATTTTAAGTGGTATGATTTATGAAGTACCAAATTATTTCAAATGGCGTGACTTTTCTTAAATGAGAATAATGAATCTTCTAGTATTTGGATTTTGTATAGAATTTTAGAATAGTAGACTATTTTTTGGTATGATTTTTCTTAAATGAGAATAATGAATTTGGATTTTGTATAGAATTCTAGAATAGTAAACTAATTTTTTTAAGAATTCTTTATTCTTTTAGCTATAACTAAGAGAAACACTCCATTATTTTGGATGAGGTGGGGTCAATTTCTTAAGATGTGTGGTTCTTAATGATATTTTGATACTTATTGAAAATTTCTCCATTACTTTAGACAAAGTTGGCTCAATCTTGTTTCTTAAGATGTGTGGCTCTTAATGATATTTTGATAGCTATTGAAAAATTTTCCATTACTTTAGACAGAACGGGCTCAATATTGTTTCTTAAGATGTGTGGCTTTGAATGATATTTTGATAGCTATTGAAAATTTCTCCATTACTTTAGACAAAGTGGGCTCAATCATGTTTCTTTAGATGTGTGGCTCTTAATGATATTTTGATAGTTATTGAAAATTTCTCCATTACTTTAAACAAAGTGGGCTCAATCTTGTTTTAGCAAAAAAAAACTTCATTATTTTGGTCAAAGTGGGGCAAGCTTCTTTAAAAAAAATGACAATAGAAATATGTTCCAAATAAAAAATAATTAAAAAAAATAATATCCACTCATAAAATAAAAATTTTAAACCAAATAAAAAGTCATTAAAAAAATTAACACCAAAGAAAAATTCATTAAAACAATCTATTTTGATTAATAAAATTAAAAAAATAAAAACAATAGATCCATCTTCTTTAAACCCGTTCAGTCAAGTTTGTAGAGGGATCAAATTTCTTTTTGGACATGTAAAAAATTTAAGTTGAAAAATTAAGACCCCAAGAAATTAGATGCCTCTTCATTCTTGATATATCCACGTTGAAGATGAATCTTTGCTAGGTTTTAGGAATTAGTAAAATTAAATGGGAATATAAAAATATAGTAAGGAATGATATGTGGAATTAAGAAAGAAAAAAATGTGTGATGTTTTATTATAAAATTGCGGTTAAAGTAAGAGTCTATATTTGAACCCCGGATGCCAGCGAAGCCAGATTCACCAGGCTACAGCTACCCCATTCTTGAGGAACCCTACCACAAACTTTGAACAGGTTTTGTCATGGCTACATGTCTTTCTTTAGTCACAGGTGGCTCTGCATGCCATTACCACGTTTTTTTTATTATCATACTATTAACTTGTTTTCTCATAGTCTGATTTCTCCAAGAACAAGGGAGTTTTTTGTATATGTCTATCTTGGTGGCCTGTTTTCCCTCTTGGAGGGAGGGTCTTGGTTTTGTGGACCTGTTTTCCCTCTCGAAGGGAGGGCCTAGTTTCATTTTGAACCTTTATGTCTGCTCAACAGGCCTGCATCCTTGCCTTGTAAACTCCTATGTATCATTATTTTCCTCATTTTTTAATAGAATAGCAACTTACAAAAAAACAAGAATCTATATTTGAAATCAAATTAATGAGATAATTATGATTAAAAAAAATAGGTAGTGGACAAAATAGTTTTAGAGGCCATGTGATGTAGTAAACTAAGATGAGTTTTGAAAAAGGATTTCAAAACCTAAAGCATATTCAAACAATTGTAACCATAAGGTAAGAAGAAACTTGTGTGTTCAATTGGGTCTTATTGGGTGGTTAGGATGAAAAGGCAAAGTGACTTTACTAAATAAAATGTGCAAAAACTGTATTAAAAGGTAAGGTGGTATTAAGAAATAAAAAGTGAAAAAAGTGTATTAAAAGTGAAGGTAGATTAAAAATGAAGTTAAGCGAAAGTGGCTTAAAAAGTGATACTTGATTATGTTAGTCCATAAATATTTTAAGGTTTTTTAGCCCTTGAAATACTTACGACGGGACCTTGAGATTAGGAAAAGGGCACTAGAATGCAATCAATCGAAGGGCTAGCAGGTGACTGTGACATGTAACGAGGCGTTAACCCAAAACCAACAGATCGTTGTCAATCTACATTGGATTGAATGGTTAATATGAATAATGTTTGGTAAATATGCAAGGTGGATACAACAAGATATGATCAATCAGATGTGTACATTCATAAATCAAATCAACGACCAATAAAAACAGTGCACAGTTGAATTAATGGGAAATTAAACAGGAAAAGTGGCGATCAGTTTCAAAGAAGTCAAATCAAATATGACGGTGGAGAAGCATAATGCACACATAAAATGCACATACGAAAAAAGGGTCCAACCATGTGCAATAAGTAATACCGCCCAAGACGTGTGGCTAAGTAGTATGTGTCTTCCAAAGCACCAACTAACAAATCCCTTGCACACAAGTACCCCAGTCATCGACCCAATCAACGATCCAGAGAGTCAATCATCCTCAACAACGGATTAACCAACTAAATCAATTGCTACCTAATTGTTCTCAGTTTTACCATTGTAATTCCAAATTTTACCCTCAACTATAAGCTGGTAAAAACCAAACCCTGAACTATTCGATTTTCAGCATAGAAATGTCTCAAATAACCTTTGAGTCAGCTCAAAATCCCATCTCCTATGAGAATGCATCTATATGACCATCAGGTCGATATTAAAGATACCGAAATTATCCATTATGACTTAATCCAAACTTTAGGGAATGCCCGATACAGAGCTTTTTCCAACCAAGATACCTACAAACTCTAGGCCTCTGGCCTGGTACATTCATTTTGTCCCTAGCCATCCATTTTCTAGAATTTACTATTTAGCATTCGGCCTGTTACTCTCTCGGTAAGAGAATCATCATGTCCTCTGATATAACTAAGGTTATTTGTCAGATTGATTCTGAAGGTATTAAGAAGATGTTCGTCAATTGTGAAGAAGAAGGCCTCTTTCTTGTAGGGGAAAGGGAAATGGCCTTGGCATTCCAAACCCTAAGCCCTAATGACAAAATTGTTGTTTTAGCTCACCGTATGGAGCCTGGCATGATTGTGAAAACCTCAAAACCTCCCTATAAAACTTTGTTTTTCAAACCAGAATCCAAAAAAATCATTTCCCTCCTTTGTACTATCTTAGGCTATAAGAATGAGGATTAATTCGATGAAAATGTATTAGGATTCTTACACACATGCTCCCTTTTGCCAGTGAAAGCCCCAAGTGGGACATTTTTTCCTTTCTAGCTCATACCATCAACCAGCAATTGATTGAATATCCTACCCTAGAGATCTTTAGATATCTTTCATGTATGTTCTTCATATTCTTGTACCGGAATACAAGCATTTTGAAGTCTTAGGGTTGAAGATGACAGATGAAGCATCTAACACAGATTTTCCTGCACATGAATGGAATCCTTTATTTGTTAGGAAAGCAAACAACTCAAGCTTTATAGATTTCACAAATAAAGTAATGAAAGTTACTTACAGTATCATTCATGGATCTGAGTTGCCCAGAATGCCCCATGAAGGAAAAGAATGGCTGCAATTTACTCCAGAAACCAAAGTTGGTAACTAGTTTGTATTTAAAGATCATACAGTCATTAGAATTTATGGTTTTGAAGAAGACCATATAATCTACCCATATTCCTGTCAGTTAGAGTTCTAGACATAGAGTATGTCAAATAAATACTTCTTTCAAATGAGTTGCATTTTGGGGTTTTCAAACAAGGGTGTGTGCAAGAAGTTGAGGGACCTTTTAGATGCAATGGTGGAGTGAAGTCAATCACTCTTGATCCAAAAAAAGAAAATCATCCCAAGCAATCTCGAACCTGCCAAGCCTAGTCCCAAGGTTGCCAACAGGCATGCCAATTAGGATAGTAAACCAAATCTCGCCTCCGTTTTATTTAAGCAAATTGCGCCTCCTTTTTATTCAAGAAAATCACACCTCGGTTTTAGTGAACAAAATTGCGCGCACATTTTGGAAAGCCAATTTTTTTAAAATAGGTCGAGCATGTCTTTTTCGCCACATCGCATGGCTATTGGAGTTCTTTGGAGCAAAACTCGACTGGGCGAACGCGTTTTTGGGTGTGCCAAAGCCATCCACCTCCACCTTTGGATCAACCTCCTATTTGTGAGGTATTTTCCTCATTTCTTTTCATGTTTTTTTCTCTTTGTTCATCAATTTATTTTCCCTAAATTGAAAAATTAAACCAAAATAAATTAAATTATGGCCAATGGAAGCAAAAACCCCAATGGAGTTGTTTATGGAAACAAAAACCCCAATGTAATTGGCCAATGGAAACCAAATCCCCAATGTAATCATAAAAATTAAATAATTTTGATTATTTACCAAAATTCATACCCAAAATTCCCATGCCAAATGGAAACCAAAACCCCAATTAACTCAAAAAACAAATGAATCTCACTATTTCCATATGCATATTCCCAAGCATCCTTGTGAATCCATACCAAAATTCACAAATATGCAAAGTTTGTCAAGCACATTGCAAGTTTGCATACGTAATTTACATGCCCAATGTAAACCAAAACCCCAATTAACTCATAAAAAACAAACAAACTTCACTATTTGCATATATGTATATTCGCAAGCATCGTTGTGAATCCAAACCAAAATTAACAAATATGCAAAGTTTGTCAATTATGTTGCAAGCTTGCATACAACTAAAAAAAAATCAAGTAGAATTCATATATTCCCCTAAAATACATAAACAAACAAGGTAAATCCCTTGCCTCTATCCGAAATATCGAAGTTGGTCTTCCAAGAACATCAATAAACACCTTATAGTTTCGATGAAACTTCCTAATCCAAGTGTTAAAATAAGGTATAGAAGCTTCCCATGCTTTTAACAAATATTTCATCTTGAACGAAGGGTACTTTTTGGTTAAGGTCAAGACAACAAATTTCAACAATAGACTCTATGAATGTGAAGATACATAGATAGGTTGATGTGTTTGATTAAACATGCCAACCACATACTATCATACATGATATAATCCAGTGGAACCCTTGCAACCATAAAATCCATAAAGATCTGCTAAATAGACTTTGGAGTCCAAAAAACATCACGCTACAACAAATAATTACATATCTAACAAAATCGTTGCCTATACTGGGATTTTATTCATCAACAGCACATTATGCTACCTATTCTAGGGTCTAGTTGTTGTCTCTACCCACAATCTGGGAGCTGGTCCTACAAAGGTAATAGTCAGCACCTCACAATTTCGACGAAACTTCATAATCCAAGCCTTAAAATAAGCTAAAGGAGCTTCGAAATCAACATATGCACTCAAGACACTTTATGTACACATGCATACTTAAAAATTGGAATTAATACTTGAATTTAGGACATAAATATGAAATGGAAAAATGTTAAATGTTTATTCTTTACTGTAAAATTCAAGATCAATATTTAAATTTACATGATAGATTTAGTTTATGTTGTTATTTGTCGTACATTAGTTATACAGTTTTCAGTGCTTAGAGATGTCATTATATCATGTGTTTATATTTCTAATGATATTTTATTTGTATTTATGATTGCAGTGGCTACTATGGATAACAATGCGGAGATGCTGAGGGTTATTTCCCATTTGAGAGAGATTGGTTATGCTTGGAGGGGTGGAGATGAGCTCCGTCGCTCTTTGTCAGATTCTTTGTTGTTTATTGTTGATACGATCGCAAGATCGAATAATGCTTTGTATAGCATTGCATCTTACAGGGAGAGGAAAAGACAACAATATGCTGATGGGTTAAGTTACAACGAGGTGAAAAAGTTCAAAATAACAAAAGAACACATCTATTCATTGTTTAGACTGCCTGGGACGGATTCCATTCAGAAGATCAACAGGCCACATATTTCTATTGAGTGGTGCATCTTTCCACCCATCAGAGACAATTGGATGGATAGGTGGTACATGGTTTTTGACATTCCCCCTCACAACATCAGGGAAGTACCGTTGTACTTCCTCCGAAAATTGTATGCAGAGTTTGTGATGGGGAAACATGTCAACTATTTTGACATGTTGGGCTTCCAGGGAGTTGGTAGGGGGATTCCCCAACACCGACCCAATGCTAGGCATAGAGATGCCAATCCACAGATACATGCACCTCGTGCCCAGCTACCGAGGGCAGACATCCCTCCTGCACATGACATGGTTTCCTAGACACAGGAGGCATTTTTTACTCTGGTTGATATGGTCTCTCGACACACGACCACTATTGACCAGAGAGCGCCCTCTTCCTCTACTAGTGTACAACTACCAGCTTCTTGTGGTGGAGGGACATCTATTGGAGGGGATAGACCGACATCCCATGTGCCTCAGAGCGAGCCACACGTCTGCACATCGTGTGGGGGACCCTGTTATGGTCCTGGACCAAGACATGGTACCACTACGATGACTGGTGGTCAAGTAAGGACATTGTTTTAAAACTCTGTTATTGTTCAATTTTTAATTTTTCCATACTATATGTAACATATTAAAAGATTAGTAATATATGCAATATTTACTCTTGCAGGAGATTGATGCCTCTCACGGGGGTGGTACTGCACCCGGTGTGGTTGTACCCAAGGCCCAAACAACCACCATTGAGGTAATATTTAAACATTTGTCATTTTGTTAATACATATAATTGTGTTAATGCATGTGTTAGTCTTGATTAATTTATTAAATTGTCTAATATTTACAATTTTTGAAGTTGCAAGAACCCCACTTAGAACGTGATGCTGGAGACATTGATATCAACGACATAGTCCAAGGTGGAATTTACGATTACTTGAAGAATGTGAGTACATGGGTTATGACTTAATCTTGCTCTAATTATTTAAATTTCTTACTGTACACTCCTTTATAGATCGCTAATATTTATAATTTTTCAACTTGCAGATGCTATTAGCATCTGATGAGGGGCAAGAAATTGATGGAAGCGGTCACTCCCATGGGGGAGATATGTCCTAGGCAGGGGTAAGTATATTACAACATGTTAGTTTTTCAATAGATATTATTCCATCCATTCAACTCCATGTCTAACTATGGTAACACTTTATGACTGCAGAAATCATCGTAGATCCCTACACCACCTCTTTGGTTTGGATCTCCCCGTAGTTCAAACATAGATAAAGGGGTTGTTTACACCAGATGACCCTCTTCCTTGAACAAAGCGGGTGTGCATGAGGATCAACCTACTCATCCCATAGTAATGTACACACTTCCAATGGCAGTTGTTGGTTAGCTATGAATTCACTTACAAGTAGTTTTTCTTAATGTTATTTTCTCATGTTTACAGCATCAGGATGTAGAGTCATCCGTGCTAGACCTTAGTGGGATTGTTGATGCTGTAGTCAATGCTACATCTACAATACGGATAAGTCACGTTGAGGCACATCTACTTGAATATTTGTAATTGTACATTTCATTTGTATTATTTATGGACATGCACGATGTCTAACTATTTTATCATTTGGTGAATGTAGCCACACCCTCGTCCATTAGTGCATGCAACTGAGTTTGATGTTCAACCTACGGCTCCTCTTACTACTTAAGAGTCCCAGCGTAAACCCCTTGTTGATGCCTGTAAATTCGCAGGTGGCAACAGTGAGGGATTCTCCCCAATCAACGTTCCCAACTAGCCCGTTGACTGTTTGAAATAGGGAATCTGTTCGGTTTACGGTCCGGCTACCGTGAGTCAAGTAACAAAAAACAAAGCTTTATCGGTTGCGGCCCGGTCCACCGAGTTTTTGTATTTTAACTTAAGAGATGAAATGCACGTGCCT
>LPNX010792975.1:13619-37900 GCA_001517045.1 Pseudotsuga menziesii | reverse complement strand
GAGTAAGAAACACTCTTATAAAAAAAATATCGATGAGGGTTCTTTCATTCCTGATCAACAAGTTGTTCATTTAAATACATTGGCTTCAAGACATAAAAATAAGAGACAAGATGTTGAATCCAATATTAGCATTGAAAATCAAAGTAAAATTTCTAGGTATAGTTTGGAAATCATAAGTCCAGGCGGTGATCTAGATGATGGGGTTGTTAATACAACACAAAATGTCATTCGGGAATGATTGCAGAGGGATAAATTGTTTCACAATGGGAATACATTTGATTTAAGTGTTAAGCAAATTTATAAAAAGAGGGAAGGTGAAGAAAAGTATCAAATTAGGAAACCACATCACTTGCATGTTCATAACTTGAAAGCATTAATGAGGCTCAATCCTTATGCACATGTGGTTGACTACGTAGTTCTTCTTGAAACGGAAGATATTCCGGTTAGAAATGCATTTGATGAATCAAGGTGTTTTGATTACAACTACTATATTTTGGGGGGGAATCCTTCTACAGAGGCCAGAAGAGAATTGATGCAAGAGTTTCCCACAAACCCCATTTTTTAAATAGTCAAATGCAAAATTTATGCTTGTTTAACAGATGTGGAAGAAAAACTATTGGAATGGGATCATAACACAGACAGTGACTATAGAATGTCCATGAAATTCATTCAAATGGTCATATTTATCCACAATGAATTTAAACAAATATGTGGTGGGGATAGATTGAAAGTTGATGCAGATTTCAAGAAATAATGTTTAATGGAAATAGGTTTCCCAATTAAAGAGGACGATGTGAAACATAAAGGTTTGAATGGAAGTCACTAGTACATGTGGGAATTTTTCCCACGTACTTTCGTTGCTATTGCAACACTTGTGTGTTTTTATAGTGACGAAAATGGCCCCTTCTTTTTGTGGCAAAACATTCATGGCTAGAGCAACACTATCCTCATTTTGTCGCAATAGTGACGAATGGCACGTGTCGCAATTGCAACTAAAGGATGGATACTACTATGACAGAGTGTCGTCATGGACTAGTGGCTAGATATCAAGCTACACCAAAAGAGATTCATGTTCAAGCTATAAAAGGAATCTTTAGGTATTTAAAAGGAACCATAGATCTTGCATTATGGTATTCTTGCAAGAATACATTCTCCCTAAAAGCCTACGCAGATGCATATTGGGGAGGTTGTGTAGATGACATAAAATGTACAAGTGAATGAGCCTTATTCTTGGGAGAATCGCTGGTAGCTTGGAAAAGCAAGAAACATACCTCAATTTCTTTGTCTACCACTGAAGTAGAGTATATTGCAGCAACAAAATGTTGCACACAAATTGAATGGACGAGACAGACTTTAAAAGACATTAAAATAATGTTTTAAGAACCCATAAGCCTGTCCAAAAACCCTATTTAGCACTCAAAATAGAAATACATTCCAATAAAGTTTCACTATTTAAGACAGCAGGATTCAAACAAAAACATTAAACTAGAATATGTTTCAACATAGGAACAAGTGAGAGACTTTTTTCAGAAAACCTTTAAGAAGAGATGTGTTTGAATATCTGAAGCAAATATTAGGAGTGGTATCCTCTCCAATCTAAAAGAAATTAATACATTAGAATAACATCACCTCATGGGGAGATAGTAACCAAAGTGAGGGGGAGTCAGTTAATCCTTTTCCCTTGATGTCAAAGGGGGAGAAATGGAAATAGTGTTTCCATCAATCGCAAAGATGGATATTGTTGGCAGTATGGAAGTGTTCAGGTTGTCATTGTTGGAAATAGAGCTATGGATGACACAAGAAAATGTGTCCTCATTTTCATGTTTAAAGGACACTTCTAAAAATTTCAATGGATGCATGCCAGTGGGGTTAATAACGTTAACAATAGACTGGTGTTAATAATAAGACAGATGAATCATAGATTAGTGTAATAATGAATTTTCTTATTAACACTAACGATATTGAGAATTGTGAATGAATTCTTGCAGATAAAGACTCAGCAGCCGTTAGATAAAAAAAATCGATGGTGGAAGATGGAGTTTCTTCTTTGGGATTTATCCCACATTAGCCGCGGAGAAAAAGTTTTATGTTAGCGGTGGTTTTTCTAAATACAAGTCACTATGGTGGATAGGTGTTCAAATCTAAGCCACAACAATGAATAAATGTTGAAGACCGATCCCCAAACAATGGATGATTGTTCAAAGTCCACAACGGCGGGTGAATCACTTGGCTTGTTGAGAATCTTGTTGAAACAACGAATCGATCTTGTTGTTCAAGCCGTTAAAGCACAAGCTACAACAATGGGTGATTTGTTAAGTACAAGCCACAATGATGGGTGAGTTTTTTCTATAAGCGGCTATGGCCGATGGTTGTTCAACTATGAGTTGCTATGGTGGATGGTTGTTCAAATATGAACCCCTACGGTGGAAAATTCTTCAGAAGATGATTAGTTAACTATTAGCCTCTACAGTAGATGGTTGTTCAATTATGAGCAGCTACAACAGACGTTTCTTCGGTGGATGATTGTTCAAGTCCAAGTTGCTACGACAGATGATTTTTCAAGTTCAAGCAACAACGGTGGTTTATTTTTTTGTTTGAAAGTCAGAAGGGGTTCCAATTTCTTTTGAGCCACTATGGCAGATGGGTTTCAACCTTTTGAGTAGCCGCATTGGAAGCTTTTGGAGATTCATGCCGCAACGAAGGATGAGATCTTGGTTTGGTCGTAGGTGTTGACAATGATTTGGCAGTCGATGTGCAATGGAGGAAAATCGTGAGATGGAAAAAAATCAATGGTGAGAAAGCATTGAGATGTTGAAGACATGGCCTTACGGATGGTCAATAGGTGAGTAGGTGTTAGTATGAGAGGTCGATAATGAAATTCGACGACCGTGGTCGATCACCAAAGGGATCAATGACCCATATTGTTTTCTAAGGATGAACATGCATGAGTATTAACCCATCTCAGCGAATGTGAAAAATATTTAGGGAGTTTGAGAGACACGCTATAGAAATTTGAGGTCCAAGGCCTTCACCGTAATCCCAACCCATTCTTGCAAATGGGGAAAAATATTAAGGGTCACCCTATAATAATTTCAGGTTTGGGCCTTCACCATAACCAGCACACAAGTTGTGTGGCAGAATCACTTATGAACCGTTGGATCAATTGTGTGAGCAATATCAACAGTGCAAAAAATATTGGTGGTATTTTTAGTCGAGGCTGTGGATTTGGAGATGCCGACAAATATAGAGGGAATGATAGTTTTAGTGGAAAGAAAACACATAGGCCTACGAATGAAGAGGCACAAGAAAAAATTTGAAGAAGTATAATCAACATGTTAGAACCTGCCTATGAAAAGATGTGTTTATCTAGGTTGAAGAGACGCAACTATTGAAAGAATCTTAAATGTTGAGAAGTATATAAGCAGTGGTGAGAGTAAGAAGCAATATTTATCTATAGTTTGAATTACATGATCAAAATCAGAGACCAGTGGGTGTTACAGAATGCAGTGGGAGAGAAATTGTAAGAAAGATATTAGGGTGGAAGGGTGGTACTAAGGAAGGCTACATGCATATAAGGGGGTCTTATCCTCCTTCCAGTAGTGGTTGGAAAATCAGGGTATTGGTGTATCCTTGTGTGTAGTTGCATGAGAAAACCACGGTGTGGGTGCATCCTTTAGTGGTGGATGATAAACTTGGGAATTATTGTCTCCAGCAAGTGGTTTCTTGCAAATAACTATTGTAAATACAATTTTGCAGTATAGAACGAGTTGGTGTTTACCATATTGGGATTCCACGTTAAAACTATTTTATGTATATTCTTGTTGTGATTTGTTTCTAATAACATATTTAAAAGTGGTTAAAAATAATAAAAAGATAACAATATTGATTCACCCCCCTCTCAGTATTGACCTACAAACCAACATATCGGTGTCAAAACATCACCTCTATGGATATTTCTTATTTTCCATCTAGATGTACAAGGAGGAGCAGTTCTAAAAGCATTCAAGGTTAAAGAAAAATGAAGGAAGCAACTGTATGGTAAGATAAATGTAGTGTGTTATTAAGCATTTGAAATTAGAAATGAAATTAATTTGTAATGTCCCGAAAAATCAAAAATATTTTTTTTATTTCTATAGGCTAGTAAAAACTACCTAGACAGAACATTATTCAATTACAGAACTCTATTGTACACTTCATGTACCTCTGTTTATTCCTAAGTTGTTATTATGTTCTGTCGTTTACTTTCAGTCATTATTTCTAATGTATTTTACTTATGATGTTGTACTGCAATTTACTACTTAGTATTATGTTTACACTTTTGTCGCTTATGTGACGTCACTGGATTTATATGCTTCATCCTTTCTATATTGTTACGCCTGTTAATTATGGAGTCCTAACTTAACTTTGGTTGTGGAAACAAATTGGGCAGAGTGGCGGGACTTGTTCTCCCATGACAGTTTGAGAGTTAAAGTATTACTTTGTTAAGCAGGATTAGTTAGTTCAATCGAACTAAGGAACCTCTTTTATTTAATTCCAAGTTTACCTCGTGACACAAGGCTTAATCAGGAGCTTGGATCATTTCAGTCTTTATTTCCACTTACTGTTCATCATTACGCTTCATTACTATTTCATATTGGTAGCAAGATAATCTTAAATTTGTTAATTATCTAGCCTTTATAATTAACTATGTGATACTTATACAATCTATACAATTAAACTTGATGCCTATTTTATTACAGTTATTAACATAGTTCTTGTTTTAATGGCAAGTCATAACTTTGTTACTTGTTTGGACCTTGGTCTTATTATAGTCAGAGAAGTTACCATGGCATACTTCATATGCCATGGTCCTTAAGCATTGATATATTGATAGCAAGGGGGTTGAGACCCTAACCTCTAAACCTATGGCCTATACATTACCTTTATACTTAAGCTTTGAATTCTTTGATTTTAGACTACCGCATACTTAAGTATGAACGAGACTTTGCAAAAGTGCATACCATGTAATAGTATGTGATCTGCATTAAGGTTTTGGGGTGGCAAAGCTATAACATATGGTTGAAACCATATGATAGCACGGTTTAAGCCTTCATGTGGGAAGTGGACATACATATTAATGCACCGAAACTTAAACCATGGAGAGTGGGTTTGGTATGGCATTAGTGGTCACCAGCTGGTGCATTCAATTCTCTTTGGAGAACATGAGAGCCCCAAGATTAGGGCTTGGAAACACGATGGTTTGGTCATTCGCTTCATTTTGATTTGGGTTTTAATCTTTCTCTATAGAGGGGAAATCAGAGGAAACCTCCATGAGCTTACAGGTAAGATCCTCGCTTATCTTGTTATCCTTTCTATGGTTTGTGTTGTTGCAATTTATCATTGTCATGCTTCTCATCATTTTGTTTGTGGATGGTTGTAGGTGTTGGGGTCTGTGGAGAGAGTCATGGCTCAAAGCTTGTAGCCGGTTCCTATATGATGGCAATGGTGAATGGTAAGCCTTCCAACAATCCAATGCTTATTACCTCTCGACTCGACGGAGTGATTTCTTCACTCTTTGGTTTTGGGGGTTTCAATGTGGGGTTTAAAAATTCACCTTCGGGAATATGATTATAGACTTGTATTTTATTCAATCTTTTAATGGCTTCGGCCATGGAGTAAAATATCACTCCCTTTTGTTCCGTGTATAAATTTTGGGTTTGTAAAGATGAAATGGTTTGGGAGTTTGATCCATGGGATGCACCATTGCTTGCAATGGTGCCTTATCCGACTGGAATGCCCATATAGCCTTCATTTTGGCTTCCGAAGAAACTATATGGAGACATTGATTTACAATACTGTGTATGATGTCTATACTCTACATTTTTAATGAATGACTCATGTCATTTTTCTTACTATGTTGTGTAAAGTGAATTATATGTTAATTGTTTTAATAATGTGACTGTGTGTGAGAACTTATGATGTGACAATAGGTTAAATACTTGTGTTTGGATAAGGCACTTGCCTTTGTGTGTGCTCTGTGCACATTTATAATTATTACCTAGTTATGTTTTAAGGGAAGCGAATAGGTGAATCCATGCCATGTATGTCCTTGGATCACGACAAGCTCGGTGTTCCAGCTTGAATGGTTAAATTTATTATTATTTTGTTTCGTTAAATAAGGCAGTTTTAGCACAGGAATTTTCCTTCGTTTGAGGTCTACGTGATGACTATTTTAATGGGCTTGATCCTTCCCATTGCGTCTGCGATAACTATGAGGTATCGTTACAGTAGATATTTTAATGATTAGTTTTAAGCATGATTTGTTAGTAGAGTAGTTGGTTATTTAATATTATGAATTTGTTGGTTTTGTAGAATCTAGGGATTATAAACCCATCATGGAAGTCATTGTTGTGTTTAGACTGTAAAATAACTCCATGTTTTTAAAAGATTTGTGGCCCTGGCCGTAACATAGCATTGGGCTATAGCCCTCATTGTAGCGAATGTAATGGCTAGAAACAACGCTTTGACGTTTTTAAAAGAAGTATTATGGTTATTAATAATTGTTTCCTGCATAGCTAATGTATAGCCTAGCCTTAGCTTAATAACAGAAATGACCTATAGGAATTAATCCTAGGCGTTACCATGTGTAAAGAATATGGGTTAATAAAAGAATTGGTTTATGTGCATTATGTATTAGTTATGGTTTTTAAAATGCTTAAAGAACCGCACTATGGTTATGTTAATTGATTATTGTTTCTAAATTTAAACTATGGTTATTAAATTGTTCTTTGGCCTTGGGTCTAGGACATCCATGGGAATCGATGTCGTGACCTCTATTGGAAATTTAAGTGTTTTAAATACTAGTTGGTTAATGCTATGTGCTTAGGGAATTTAAATAGGACTATGGATTATTATGTATGTAAACATAGTTTTGATAAAGGACCACATGGATGGTCACGATACCTCCTCTGATTATTTATAATGTTGTTTTATTTATGTGGAGTATTTTAATATTAATGTGTAATATGGATACAGACCTTTAAAGGTCCTTAATGATTTGATTATATTTTTTTTAGATATAATATGTTCTTAGTGGGATTAATTCTTATTCTAGCTCTTTTAGTAAATAGTCATATTTAGCATTCTGGTTTATTTACTGCTGAACTAGTTTTAATTTAAAATTTGAAACAAGCCTCTGCTGAAAAATGTAATATGTCAACACTAAAACTCCAGGGAAGAAATAATTATACTACTGATAACAAGCCTAGTTACAGTAAGAATAACCCAAATACTTGGAATAATACACAAACAATCTTAAGGATACAAACACTGGTAAGGTACATCATATATTAAAATTTGCAGCCTAGCGTCAGCATTTTAAGAATACAACCCTAGCAGATTATTAACCAGAAAATCAAACCAACAAGGTTAGTATATGAATTGAAATCATCTACCTATTATAAAAAACAGTTATTCTAGAAAAATAGAATAGGAAGTCAAGGGTTTCATACCTGAATTTGAAGCTTTGTTAATGTCTCAACCCGCACACTCAAATAACCAGCATTAACAATGCAATGCATATCTGACCTCTATTTAATGACCAAATCACTTGGGAACTACCACGTTCCACCCAACCATGACCCAAAACCGTTCCTGTTTTTAATCTGGATCCCCTCGAGCTGGACCCCAACATGCAAGTAGCTTAGACCTCCTAATGTAGGGTTTCCTCAAAGTTTATAGATCCCAAATCACTAAGACGAGACCTTGCCCTAAAATGTGGTGCATGACAATAGCTCAAATGTTTTCACCTATAAATTACCAAAATAGATGACAAACTATATAGTGATCCATTTCAAATGAAAAGTAGATTTCTAAACAATTATCTATTATGCAATCATGGCCAAACGCCTTGAATTTTCCTAGAATTCCATCCTCGTTTCTCTCATTCCCAATTCTCTCTAATAAAAATAGTGACATGGAGGTTGGGAATCAAATGTTGGGGTAGATGATGAGATTAATAAATCAATGGCATATGAATAATTTTTCCTAAAGAAGAAAACGGTAGTGTAAAATTTAAGAAAGTTGAGCTACAAGTACTAGTAATCTCCTTCAAATATTAGTTAGTGGAATGGATAGAAGTTTCAGAAATAAGAAGGGGAGGCATTCCTTTTGTGGAATTAGACATACATGACATGGAAATACTAAAAGAATTTATTTTAATATTTTCTACTTTTACACTTTTCTATGTGATAATTTTATCATATTATCACTAGTAGAAAATGAGAAATTAATGACTAAAAAAATAACTAAAATCAGGCTATAAAAGACTATTTTTGAGTCAGTGACTAATAGTAGCAAATTACCACTATCTTATAGCTAGTCGTATTTCACTAGTCATTAATAGCTTGACTTAGTAGTCACTGATTTAGCCATTGATTTAGTCATTGATTTGATCATTGATAGATAATGATTTAGTCATTGATAGACAATGATTTAGTCACTGAGTTAATCATTGATTTAGTCGCTGATTTAGTCACTGATTGCAACCATTAATGACCAAATATATGACTAAATCAACTACTAAATGTTAACATATTAATGAGTAAGCTAAATACAACTAAGATACGAGAAATTAGCTACTAATAGTCATATATATGTGAATTTAGTCATTTTTTTAGTCACAAATTTATGATAGGGCACGGAGGAATCGAACCACCAACCTCCTGCCTATAATTAGGCAGGCGCTCTACCATTGAGCTAGCACCCTTTAAGAAGTTGTTATTGCTTGACAATGATGATATTCAAACAAATTTATGATAGATATCAATCTACAAACTACATGATTATTACTATTACAACTTACCAGTAACTAGTATCTATGAAAGTATTCATTTACGCAGTGGATAATTGTAAATAAGAAGGAGCTGCGTTGGATGATTTCACAAATCTCGATGATTCGATCCCTACTATGGGAAGGGTAAGGAGGCTGCTATGTCCCCATTACACCAATCACAGCAGGCACGCCTCGCTGCAAAGAAAACTGCACTTGGGATTCATGTGAATCCCTTGGTGCAAATAACATGGTCAAAACATTTCTCTTCAAAAGTTATGCATCCTAGCTTGCCACCTAAGCATTCCATAAGGATTTCAGATAAGGGCATATCCTCAAACTCCATAAATCATTGCAAAAAAAAAAATACAGGACTTATCACCAAATTTTGCCACCCGTGCATATATATAGTTGTCATTAATAATATTAACCAGCTTAGGGATGTATTTCACAATTAATATTCACCATTATCCTTTGTAAACTTGCTAGAGAAGCCAAGTTTGTTCACCTGCTATCTTGTTTCTCAAAGTCCATTTGATTTAGCTCGAAACTTGAGGTAGACTTGATTTATGTTCATAACTCACCTATTGACATAATTATGTCTACAAGATTTAATATTTGTATTTTCGTTTTTTATTGTAGGATATTTATTATTTAAAATGTCAAAAACACAAGGAATAGGGAAGCTACCTTAAAATGGGAAGTTGAATAAAGTCCCAACCCTTGGAAAGATGCAGATCCAATGTTGCTCACGGATACAAATCATTTAATTGGATTCCAAGATGACCTTGAGTGCCCAAATACATGTATAGAATGTTCGTCAATGTAGACTTCCATAAGGATCACTACTACATTTCGACCAAAAATCTGACGGCCGTATTGTCGGATTTTCGACACTTCCCTGTCGCATGTACGACACTATTGATTCTTTTTAAGCGTCGATGGAGTGTTGTCGGTTATCCAACACCTTTCCCATCTGTCGGTTAAGCGACAGCTCAGTTTACCGTCGGTTATCCGACACTTACAAAGTGACGGTGACGAATTTTTTTTGAAAACATTTACACCTACAGGCGTCGCTTAACTGACACCTCCCAGACACAAGCGTCACTTAACTGACACATCCAGGTGTCGCTTAATCGACGGTATTGTATTTTTTAAAACACTAAGGCGTCGCTTAACAGACACCTACAGGTGTAGCTTAAGCGATGGTATGGTATTTAAAAAAAAATATATATTATCAATCAATATTATCATCACCACGGTACCAATAAATCATCATCATGAATGATGTCACCCCTCTCAAGAGTGTGATTAGAATCACACATAGACACCATACAAAATGGGTGGTAACACTTGGTTTTTGTGCAATTTGGAGCACATCAAGTGGTATTAGAGCCACAATAAGTTTCCAGTTTGATCCCCCTTTTTTACTCTTGAGTCCGTGAGTTATCACTATATTTGTCAAAATTCACCTTCTATTTTATTGAATTTTTAGGAGGGAGAATCCCATGGAGTGCGGTCACCAAGACTTGATTTCTTTTGATGCAGTGATGCAACCAATGATCTGATAGCTGCTGGAAGCACAGAAGGCCGACAACTACGGGATGATATTGCTACCTCTTTCCAGGTTTCTTAGTTTATTTTATTGATTTCAGCATTCTTAGAATCTAGGAGGCTCCTAGTTGACAGCCTTAGAATTTACATTCTAAATTTCAATTATAAAAACAATTTAATGAGGCAGTAGGAATAATACCTTCCCTCTTGCATATTTTTTGAAGATAATGACATATACAAGTGGTAGTAATTAAATAAGCCCTTAGTTGGAATTTCTAACCATAACTATTAACTTGACATAATTACTTTGTACAGAGAGTTACTGTTTTACATTTGGAGCAGAGATGTGACCGAGCAGTTGAATGGGCTCAGAGCATTGAACCATCTATTAATTGTTTGGCGGGTTTATGTATTGCATGATTACTAGAGATATGAAATCAGCAAATTGTGGATATTAATCAGCTATTGCTTGTGTCAAATAGGTTGTGTCAAAAGGCATTGCTTTGAATTATTATGTGTGAATGCATCTTGATAAGATTGTAAAGAAGCATAACTTGAAGCTTGTTTTCCCACCCCCAAGCCTTTGTACAGATAATGGTATGTTGCTCATTTTCCCTTGCATCCTTTAACCACCAGTCTCATGGTCAAGTGCAAACTCACACACATGCACTCTGAGAGATATCCAAGAGAGACATGTGCATAGCCCAACCTGCCAAGATTGAAAAAATGTGAAAGAAAAAGAAAAAATACAAATTCCCATTCCATGAGAGAGTTTCCATACAAAAATTAAGTTGATGGTCACAGGCTTCGAGGTGGCGACCTAGAGTTTCATGAAACTATTTGCACAAAAATAAAAGTATGGTATGTATTTGTGACTTGTAGCCTAGAGTTCCAATAGACTAAGTGCACATTCATAACATAACATAAAATTTAAATACAATAAATGACTTATTTTAAAAAATAATAGAGTGAATGCACAAACATAACATTAATAAAAGATTATGTTCGCAACCTATAACCTAGGGTAAAATAATTATAATTGATTGATTAGTCTACTTATCAATATTAATTTTATCATTTCTCCAGGAAGGTCTGTGGAAAGTGTCTCTGAGAAAGATCCCAGTTTCAAGAGAGGACACATTTTGGATAGAGCAGAGGCAGAGCTACAAAAATTACTTGATCCACAGATATTAGTGGCAACTATGGTAGGACTTCATATGAACTGTATGAAAAAATTCAAACCTATCAAAATCGAGAGAAAGTCCATTGGCAGAAAAGTACGGATGTTCTCCAGTTGTTTTCCATTGCATAAGTTAGTTGTATTGAGTTTTAACACATTTCCAACATGTAAGTTTCCACATTGCCAACATTGAGAGGCATCAAATTCCACACAATGTTTAGTTGAACGATAAGTCTAGATTCATCCTGACAAGAGATGGTTCAAGAAATATCACCACCATAAGCCCAAAACCATTCAATATGGACCATACACAATTCTCCAAGTTGTGTATGGTCCATCAACCTGTCTGAATCCTCACAGTTGGAGGAGGTACATACTACAAATGTTACACCCACATAATGCAATCCTAGAGATCCAAGCTCCATACTGAGAGAATATATTGTTCACCCTCCAACCTAAATCAACAGATTCAACACAGAATAGGCAAACTACATCATATTTAATAGGTCAACAGGGAACCTGCCATCTTGAGCCAAAGGGATATCCTAGGCTATATTTGAACAACACTTTCTAGAAATTATGGACAATTTCTTCACAAGTGGGGAGGAAACGATGTATGTAACAGTAAATGTATAATGTTGTAATTATTCACATATGGGTATCTAGTTTTTAATATCTCAAGCAACACAAATTGGCCCTGGAGTATGGCAGTTACAGTTTTTTTTAATACTCTTAGACAACCTGAGACATACTACCTACTCCTATAACAGTTCATTAAAAAAAGTCATACTTTTCCAGGCAAATTGAAATGTTTTGCATCCTAATTTTCTAGTTACGCAATTGCCAATAGCTCTTGACATATGCAGTTGACCTTCTCTTTTATCTGAGAGAGAATACTTGGATTGACAAATAGAAACAATGAAAATAAGTTCATATCATTAAGCTTCAAATACAATTTACAGGGATGCCGATAAGAACTCTATAAAGTACAATATCTTACTTGTCGAGCAGAAGCTTTTGATATCCAAGTAGGAAGTATACAAGGAGTGTTGTTCAGTGCATCATAGGATGTTTCTTTTTCCTTCCCATAGTCCACCACAAATACAACATCATTGATGGTTATACTTGTCTCTGCCAAATTTGTAGCAAGCACTATCTTTCGAACATCTGGTGGGGGCTTTTCAAAAATTAATTTCTGCATTAAGCCATTAAACCAGCTATCATATGAGAAGGGAAGAACATTTACAACATAGAAGATATACCTCAACCATACAACCTGTGGCAGATGCAATAAATAATAAAACAACACATTGATCCATGGCATGCAAGTAGTAGAACCATGTTTGGATCACCTAGAAGAGAATGTGCCTACAGCTGGTCCTTCAAAGCATTGATATCATCCCATCCTGTCATATATACCAAGACAGCACCTAGTATTCCATTTCTACAAATATGGCATAGGACAGCTTCTTAACTACTTTTACAATGGCCCTCCCTCTAGACAATCAGAATGTGAATGTGGCCAAGATCAAAGGCAGAGAAAACATTTGTTTGTTGTCATACATACTTCAAAATAGAATCCAGAACGATGAAAGGAAAACATTAGTGGGAAAAATGTCAGATTGATTGTTGGCTTATGGAAATTGTGAAGAATCTCTTCATTTGCAACATAGTTGTCACCAACAACCCTTTCAAAACAAGTTAGAGCATGAAATACATTTACCAATAAAATTTGCATGAGATGCTGTCATACATACTTCAAAACAGAATCCAGAATGATGAAAGGAAAACATTAATGGGAAAAATGTTAGATTGATTGTTGGCTTATGGAAACTATGAAGAATCTCTTCATTTGCAACATAGTTGTCACCAACAACCCTTTCAAAACAAGTTAGAGCATGAAATACATTTACCAATAAAATGTGCATGAGAAGCCGTATGCATTCAGATGGCCCATGCATCAATACACACACAGATATCTATGATCAGAAACATCCAAGAATTTTCTCAAAAAAATGAAAAATATATTTGAAGGAATGAGCCAAATCCAACAGAAACACTGCAGGTAATGCCCATAGACATAGGGGCAACATAAAACTCCTGAAACACATTATGGAGTAGTAACCAAACGATGTGTTTGTTGGGCCAGAGCTTGATATCTCGTTTGTTGATTTCATCAAAAGGCTTTACCATGAAGGAAAGATACAAGAAGCAGCAACTATATTAATATCACTTGAAAGAGGAACACTGTAAATTATGGATAATTTATTAATATCACTTGGCATTCTTCTATTTACAAAGAAGCCTGTCACCAACTTAATGAAGAACATGTCAGTGCTCTTTTACGAATGCTACAGCCACAACTTTCAGTTGATGAAATAATGGAGGGGGCTGGTGTTTCAGATATGTCCTATGAAAAACATGTGTTAAGAACATGTGTTGTTCTCCCTGGAGCAGCACATGTTCACACTTTTGTAAACTAAGCAATGAAATTGCAGAATGGAAGGGATCTCTTGTGCCACAAACAAGGCAGTCTCATACATCAATATTCTTACATTGGATACAAATTGTACAATTGCGTGACTTCATACCCAATTTAAGAACAATGTATTTCAAATTTACAAAGTGCAAATGTACAAGTCCTACAAACCAACATAAAGAGCAAACAGAAAAAAGTTCATTATTCATACAAATGACCTAGAAAACATAAAACTCCTAAGCAAGTAATAAGTATAAGCAAAAGACACTGCCCATCTATTACTGTTCCAGTATCAATTGGATAATAATCGTAGCATTTCCCAGCCAGTCATTCAAACTACAAACAGGTGACGTATTAACATTGATCCAGAGCAGATTAAAAAACCATTCAAAATTGTACAACATAATCTAGAGCCATTTCACTGACTATGACTAGCAAATTACCATAAAACAGTCCTTTCTTTGCTGAGTATTTACTACTTGACCTTGCTGCTACTTTTATTGTTCAGGCAGTGAGCAGCCACTCAGATCTGCATAAAAAATCCAATAACATGATTTCTAGTGGCATTTTTCATCACCAAATTAAGTCAAGTTGTTGTGGTATAAAATTCCTGCTAATTTGAAGGGACAAATTTATAATTACCTTTATATTTAAAAGCAAGTACCGCTTGTCTACATGACAGAATAACCTGTTCCACCACCTCCCTCTGGTACAGTCCACTCAATATTATGTTTTGGGTCTTTTATGTCACAATCCTACAAAATTAGAAAATGGTGAATAACAATAGGGCTTCATGTTAAAGAATTGCAGAAAAAAACATTAAAATGCATCCTTAAAAAGAAATGTCATCAATGAAGAGATTAATAAAGGCCTTCATTTCATAAACTATGTTAATGAATTTGCTGATGGAGATCAAGGATCCACGTTTCCACTGATATGGATCTGCTATGGGCCCTAAAACCCTAATTTGTCCCTCTAGCATTTATCAAATACCCCACTCTAAAACACACAAATCTGAGTTTTTGATAGCAGTTTGTATATCTGTAGAGAGTAATTTGGAGAGAGATATTTGGAGATTGAATTTTATATTCATGTTTTTCTTTTTCCATCACACACATATTGTTCTCCCATACATACATCCAGTGTTTTCAAAAAATCCAGCAGATCCATTTCTGGATCCAGATCTATATATGTTTCCATGAAACTTAATTCGTAAAAAATAACACGTGTTTTCTATTTTTATTAAAGATTTGCCATCGTTAATATTATTTCACCTACTACCAACAACATTCATTGTTTTCCCATGCAGTCCATCATTCACAAATAGATTATANTCTATTTTTATTAAAGATTTGCCATCGTTAATATTATTTCACCTACTACCAACAACATTCATTGTTTTCCCATGCAGTCCATCATTCACAAATAGATTAAAAACTCAAGGATTCCCACATATGATCTCTCAGTAAGCTAACAAATAGTGTCAGTCTTTGGCACAGGCAAAATGACATTGCAAGATATTATCAATTCAGTTGATGAATTTTCACATCTGCAGCCTGCAAGGACGTTCTTATTCAACTAACACAAATACATCTGATTGTATCTCATTTTGATGTACCAATATTGTTAACAAATAACTTTGCAAATATCAGAACTATTTTGAAGAAAAACAAGACAAATGCCTAAACTTCTTTATGTCTAGACTCTAGACAATACTGTTAATCTGGTGGCCAAATGCTTGACTTTTTGACTTGATAGAATGAAAACTCAAGTTCCCTGAAACAGGGGAATGGATGTAGTTTCCAAAATTTTGTGTTACCGGATCCATCTGTGGAGGATCCAGGATTCACATCTCTACAGNAATGAAAACTCAAGTTCCCTGAAACAGGGGAATGGATGTAGTTTCCAAAATTTTGTGTTACCGGATCCATCTGTGGAGGATCCAGGATTCACATCTCTACAGATCTTGCAGTATTTGTCCCAGGTTTTCTTAGGGACCAATAATCCTAACTTTTTCTATAAAATAGCTCCTCCCTCCATCCTAAAATCACAAATTTGAGTTTTTCATAGCAGTCTGGTTTTTAGTTTGTAAGAATAATTTGGAGCAAATTATATTTGAAGATATGAATTATCTATGTTTCTGGTTCATGGTTTCTTTTTCATATGTGTGTGTTGTAGCATGAAGGATTTCACATCACATAATGACAATAACTCTTTTGGTTACAAGCTTTGAAAATTTTACTTCAAACTTTGAAGAAATGCCACACATTCATTGATTTAAATATATTAATGTCAAGCAAACATCAAACAGAGAAAACATGTTAACATTTTAAAAGCCATAAACAACCGCACAATGATTCATTGATTCATCACATATTCACAATACTCAAGAGACAACCAAAATGAAAACTAAAATTTGCCTTTATGTATTAAGAGATTTAGGAAACAAATAGGAAATAATTACATTGAATACACAATAACAAATTTCATTTAAAGAGTACGCACTAGGCAGTATGATCAAACTACAATAAGAAGAGACATGATGTCTAGATCAACATTGTACATCTGATTCCCAATTCTCTCATGTGCATTAAAGGCATTTGAATCTGCTTGTTGAGATAAACTTGAAGATGATTCTAGTATGATTAAAATCCTTTAGTGGATATTGGACAGAGAAGTCTCCAAGGTTGGATCCTGAAGACCTACATCCAAATCCATTGATTGATAATCTTATTTCTTTTATGAGAAAAGACAAGATTGGGATATAAGTTTAGAAGATTTTCATCTTTCTTTGAACCCAACCTATTATGCTTTATCAAGAGGATAAAGCCACGGCCCACAAGCACTTAACTTTTCTTTGGTGGTGAAGAGCTAGACACTTGTGATCGAATACAAAGTGTTGGGCATTGCAACTCCTCTACACTTGCTCTATGAATGGTCCATCACTACAGAAGTGCCAAAATACTCCTATTGTTAATGGCTGTGAAATTTGCACAATGCACAATCTGGATGTGTTAAATGTACTAAAATAATGCAATTGGTAGCTAGAAAGATGCATGACTACAGGTAACATAGAACAATAATACATTAAATGCAAAAATTGCATTGATGCAGAACACTTAAACTCACTATAACAAACTAGTGGGACATTCAGAATAAAATTGTAAATGAATCATGAAACATCAATAATCATGCTATGTACGGATACAAACAAATGCATCAAGAATAAATAATTTCTCTAATGTAAACTTCTACTAAATAGTATAAAAATGCAGTCGAGTTGGCTTTCACCCTGTTTACAAAGAATAAGGTACTTCTATTTATAATGGACTTTTGCCCCCTTTAAGAGAAGTACTTCTATTTATATTCCCCTCAATGGGCTCACCATGTAACAATGGCTCTGCCAGACAATGTGAGATCAAATTTGGCATATAAGTTCATTTCATTGATGAAATGGATTGTGATGTAGTCCCATTAGATGTTTGCGACATAACCTCAAATTACAGCATAAATATAGATTGATTGAAGATAGAAATTCATTTCTAGTTAATGCTTGTATAGATGATTGTCTAAAATAATCCATTTCTAGTTAAATATAGATTGAATTTCACACCTTCCACCATTCATTTGACTGTCTGCAGTGGATTATTTTAGACCTTAGAGACAGTTTTTAAACCATCTATGAGGATGTACCAGAACTAGCTCTAATTGGGAAGGTGAAGAAAGTAGGAAAGAAAGGAAGATCCAAGAAGGGTCAAAAGAAGAAAGAAGACCCATGGTCTTCTAACCAGAAGAAGAAGGATTTGACTCTTGAGCCATATCAAGTGCTTCAAGTGCAACAAGCATGACCACTTTATGTGTTTGTAGTTTTCAGTTTATTTCATGACATGGGTATTCTGAGAAGCCAACAGTATTATATTTTTTTGTTTGGCATTTATTTTATTAGAGAGATATATAATAGAATATTTATGGGAAACTTTGGGATTTGCATAAAAACATTCAGCTTCCATTTATCTCCTATCCTGTCGGTTTTCTAGATCGAGGATGCTAGCAACAAGTATCCAAAATACTAGATGGTAAACCAAGGGATTCATGGGGTTTTATTTTGAGGCCTCTGCGAACTTTGCACAATAGCGTCTACCAATAGAGCTAACCATTGGGCAATTAGTTTGCCCCTCTTTATTACTATTATATCTATGCATTTCTTTATCTAACCAAAATATTCCTCATTTTGCAGCCACCCCTTGAAGGTCCACATGGGAGTTTACTTCCATGTGGTTCTGCTAACCAGGAATGGCTGTTTGTTGATCTGGTAGAGGTATTGTGCCATATGGCAGAGATTGGGCATGGGAGTGTTGTGCATGCATTGCTTGAGTTTCCTATTGAGCACTGTCCAAAGATATTGTTAATTGTCGTTGTCCAAGTTAAGGTAAAATGCAAGGTCTTAATGCTTTTTTTTCCTCTTAAAGTTGTTTTATGTTTGTTGAGCACATTAATGCTTTATGGTGACTAAAAGGAATGTAACACTGTTCTCCAGACTGCATTCAATAAGCTGCAGCATGAAATATTCGTTGCCCTTTTCCCATCATATCTTGTTGGTACCAATCCTAATTGTACCATTCTCCTACATCAGCTATGGCTTGTTGATCCTGATATAGTTCTCTGGAATATGATGGATCTCCATGCTAAGGATCCTAGCTGCATATCAAATATTTTAGATGCATTCCAAGAGATAAAGGTAAGTGCTTGCAGTTAAACTCAATATAGTAGATAGATATAAGATCTGTATCTGTCATAGATAGTGTCGAACGTTCTGGACCTATTGTTAATCTTTCTTTGGAGACAACTGCAATACTCTTCAAAGTGAGTTTTTTTTTGTGATTTATGGACATGTTTCAGCATGAATTATGGTATCTTGTTTCACTCTAAGTATTGGGTTATTCAGGTTCTTCAAGCTAATGTGGGCCAGTTAGCATCTCGAGATCTTGCTGAGGAAATGAAACGATCGCATTCTGCAACTGTCCATGTTAATCCACGCTTATTGAGTGTTGGGGCTTCAGAACAGTCATCATCTGAGGTCTTTGCAGCTGATATTGAGGAAGAGGCAAACTCTTATTTTCAACAGACATATATTGGACAGTTAACAATGGATGATGTAATATAAAAGCTTGCACATTTCGAGTCATCTGAGAAGAGGTATCTTGTTTCCTAACCCATAAATAAAGCTAATAGTGTTCTCAGTTATAAAGCTTTTCCAGATTAAATTGTCTTTTGACATTGGAGGTTTTCTAGTGTGATCTATTTCTATTTGATCTTCTTCTAATAGTGATTTTCACATGCCCTACATGTTGGCTGTACTTAAGACATGGGGAAACATTTCCTAACGAGTCCTCAAGCCCTTGGGGCATGGGAAACAAGGGGAACACACCCCCAACACTGGGGGACACATCCTTATGGGACACTATTAAAACCATAGCTAAGTCTCTCTAGGCTTAAGCAATAACTTATTAATGTCTGAAAAATCTAAAAGAGTTTGTAATTCGTCAATAACATGGTGAACAACATGGTGGACACAAATCTAGGCAAAATCAAAATGGATTATGAAATGGCAGATAGTATTGCAGATAGTATGGTTTCTTCATCAAGCTTTATAGGCAGTTTTTTTAATCTAAATTTTGGGAGGGAAGCTCTTCAAAGCAAAGAATGCAAGCCTTGATTTAGATGACACATTCACCCTTCCTTGATAATAAAGTCACTGTAGGATGCAATCTGAGTTTCATTCACAGGTTTGCTGGAAAATTCTTTAAGTCTACGACAGGCTTCCACACACAGTTTTGCTGGAAAAGTATTTAAGTCTGTGACAGGCTTCCACACACAGTTTTGCTGGAAATGCCATTTTGAAACCTTCCATACACAGTTTTGCTGGAAACGCCTTATAGAAGCCTTTAAGGATTTAAGGATAATAAAAGCTTACCAGGCCTGCCTGAGAAGTTTCTTTAAAGAAGGTACAGGCTTCCTGGCTTGCCAATGGTAGTTGAGTAATGATCTTTTCAAATTCCTTTTAGGCCTGAAGACAATTCAGAGTTGTATACTGTCGTTCCACACACAGTTTTGCTAGAATAGTCTTTTAGACTTAATGGCTTTTATCCTTTTGTGACATTACATGGGGCCCCTATAGGATGGATTAGTACTGAGATTTCATACAAAGGTTATGCTATTGGATGGAAATTTTTTTGTCATTAAGCCGGTATACACTAGATAGATGACAAAAGCCTATTTTTTTCCTTAAAAGATGAAAGAATGTTTTTTTCAAAAACAATGTAAAGGTAAATAGGAAGGGATGCTTGTCGTAGCCAAGGAATTGTACATTTAGCATTGTGAAAATGCTGAAAATGCATCTGCGGAACATACAATTTTTATATTTAATAAAAGGTTATAACCTTTTTCCAAGAATAAAAATAGAGTAAACAATAAGTGAATACAAAAGTACAACCTCCAGCTCTAAACAAAAATGGAAAATACAAATAAACAACCATGGTACAATAAATGTGAACTCGTATACACATAAATATGCCATATTTCATTCTCACTTGAGGAAATTTATGTACCACTACTCGTTTTATTGTTACATGTTTCAAAATTACCAAAGTTTCTGTCAGGAAAAGTAAGCAAGTTGTTAAGTAATATAGAGACCTAGCTTAGAATGTTATATTGTATCTCAGGAGAGCTTCCTAAAAACACACTTACTTGTCTAAAGATAATGTTCATAAGTTCATCTCCAGAATTGCAATTTTCAGAGAGAAATCCATTCTCCATCTTTACATGATCTATTGGATAATATTCACTCAACTTCATTTGACTGTCTGCAGTGGATTGCTCACTTTCACACCGTCCACCAGACCCTGGAAAAACTGAGTTCACTGGTGGTTTGAAATCCAAATTCATATTTTGATCACAAAATCCAGTGTTCTTCCCCTAAGATTGAGCAGTATATGTTCCCACCATTTTCTGATTAAGAAGAGATGCCCGGCTCAACTGAGTATTTAATAGAGGATTTGAAATGGTTCCAAAATCTTGATTATGATTTTTCCAGTCTTTCTTTATAATCTGATTCATACCCTATCTAAGACCAGTATTCATATTACCAAGAATTGGAAGATTAGGTCTTCTATTGTCAGATGGCACAACTTCGCTTATGTTCCCAGTGCTATTGTTCATTGCACTAATAGAGGATAGAGAGAGACCATTTCTTGGGATAAGATTATTACAGCTAGGCCCTACAAGAGAATTAACTGGAGGAACAGAAATGTCCATTGACATACAATCAAAAGGCTTTCCCTTACATTCTGCACACCAGAACCTGTACTACTTAGAGGGCCACCCACTGAACGTGCATTTGTTGGTAAAACTGACACTGCGGCACCATTACCCCAGTTTCCACTATTTCCATTCGTATTAGGTAGTTGAAAAGACAATACCATGTTAATATCACTTTCCCTCGATCTTTGACTAATATTTCTTTCAGTGGTTAAGGTGGTCAAACCTCTTCCATGCTTCTGTTGCTGCTGTTGCATCAATTGCAACACCAAAGCATTATTTCTTGAATGCACTGAGATGTTTCCACTGCTACCTCCACCCAAGCCAACAGGGGAACTATTTGTAGCTGTCAACTTCCGCTGCATAGGTGAAAACTTAATGTGAAATAGAAAAAAATGGCCCATATACGCTGAAATACATGCCCTAATACACATAGAGGTTTTCCTTTCTGAACTTTTTCAAACTTCAACAGTAAGGGATTATGACCCTTATTTCTCTCCGTTGCAAAATGAAGCAAGCCCTTAACATCCTTCTCACCAATATCCAAAGCATTTTCACGATTCGATCGAATACCCATTTTTCCTTTACTGCGAGGGACACATCCTCTGTCCTGAATAAAAGCATCACATGATGGTTTTAAAACAGAACTATCCTTCCCACCTAACTTTTAATGAGATAAAGGGGTTGACGAGATAGGTCGAGTCCTGGGAACCAAACCATCAACCCGATGTCGTGGTGATAATTTCGACCCCATTGACAAATCCATAAAAACCAAAACCAGAATAATAAAAAAATAGAAAAACTAGTTATGCAATTTAAAAAAAAAAAATTCCCACCTTTTTTGTCTTGGTTGGTACTGGACTGAGCTTAGCTCAGTTTGACTCCAGGACCATAGCTAGAGATGTAGCAATCAATCGGAAGTACTAGTAGAACTACAAAGAAACATCTTGAAACCTCTTAAAACACATCTAAGTGTGGTGAACTTAATTTATATTGTTCATAATTTTTTGTAGATTTAATTTAAAATTGTTCATAATTTTCTAATATTTTCCTTATATTGAATTACAAATATTTATATTTACTAGTTATTGATTTAATAATGTTTAGATTATTTTGGTATGGAACATGTTTGGTTTAGCAAATGGGAGTGAATTTAATTGGAAGTGTGAAATTGACTACATGGATAGAAAACTATGATGATAGCTTCTTGTTTCTCATTAGCCTTGGCTCATCCTTGAGGAACATCTTCATCTCTTCTTAGTTTTTATCTGACTTGTATTTGTTTCTCATTAGTCTTGTCTCATGTTTGAGGTACCTCTTCACCTCTGCTTAGTATTTATATGAGTTGTATCTAGAGGCATTCCCTCTTAGTATTAACAAATGTGAAGGTTATTCACATTGATCTAGAGCAAAATTGCATAATTTTAGCTTGTTACCTAGATTTTTTTTAATCAATTTGTCATGGGAATACAAGTGGTTCTTGGCACCAGATGAGGGAAATAAAAAGGGGAATTGGAACTAGTTTTCTTGGTCTCTTTGGAGATTAGATCTCACAAGAGTAATAATCATATTGGGTGTTTCCCTTTGTGTAAAATTAGGGATATATGTAGTATCTCATGAATACAATAGGAATTTAGAGCAGATAGTAACAATTTTATCTTCTTTTTTATTGACAAAATTAATAGTATTGCCATATTTTTAAGGATTGGGTGTAGAATTGATGGGTCTTGGGGCTTAAGCAATGGTCAAAATTAAAAAATAGTGTTTCAAAGCCTTACTTCTATTTTCATGGAGAAAAATATTTGCATGCATCCCTAACCATGACATAATCCCTAAATATGAAAGTTTTGGAAGATGAGAATGATTATGATGAAAATATGAAAAGGGGATGGGTTACATGGCTCGAGACTTGGTTTTGTTCCAAACATTATGGATTTAGTCCTAAACCATTTCTTTTAAGACTTACAAGTCATGCATGGGGAAAATTATTTTCCTATGTAAGAAATCCTCATCCTATCAGAGGAATGTGGCCTTGATTTTGGGGATTGGACACCCATGAAATGTATTTTGTGTCTAAATCCATAATTTGGGATAAAAGGAATGATTTAGGTTGTAATACTCATTATTAAGGCTCATAATCCATGAATATAACCTCATACCATGACACATAATTTATAGAAGAAATATTTGAAGTTTCCACATGGAAGTTAATAGTATTAGCATATTTTTAAGGATTGGGTGTAGAATTGATGGGTATTGGGGCTTAAGCAATGGTAAAAATTAAAAAATAGTGTTTCAAATCCTCACTTCTATTTTCATGGAGAAAAATTTTTGCGTGCATCCCTATAAACCATGACATAATCCCTAAATATGAATGTTTTGGAAGATGAGAATGATTATGATGAAAATATGAAAAAGGGATGGGTTGCATGGCTTGAGACTTGGTTTTGTTCCAAACATTATGGATTTAGTCCTAAACCATTTATTTTAAGACTTACAAGTCATGCATGGGGAAAATTATTTTCCTATGTAAGAAATCCTCATCCTATCAGAGGAATGTGGCCTTGATTTTGGGGATTGGACACCCATGAAATGTATTTTGTGTCTAAATCCATAATTTGGGATAAAAGGACTGATTTAGGTTGTAATACTCATTATTAAGGCTCATAATCCATGAATATAACCTCATACCATGACACATAATTTATAGAAGAAATATTTGAAGTTTCCAGTCAAGGCGTCATCGCTTAAGCGATGCTTATGAGGCTAGACGCCGCTTAAGCGATGCTTATGAGACTAGACGTCGCTTAAGCGATGCTTATGGCCACATTTTCAAAAAAAAAATATCTTTGTGATTTTTGGTAGGTTTAAAAAAAGAAATCCATGCGCCGTCGGATTTTGGATCAAAATGTAGTAGTGGACCATGATGACTAAGAGGCTTT
>LPNX010792975.1:0-12517 GCA_001517045.1 Pseudotsuga menziesii | reverse complement strand
TGTTAAATGCTCACTTAATAGAATAACAAATGTAGCCAATACCTGGAATCTAAAAGCACATTCTAGGAAGGACAAAAATAGGTTTTCACTATCAAACCCCAGGAATGTATTGGAGCCTAGATTTAAACCTAAGAATACCTACAGCACTGAGCTTATGGTCCTACTTAAGCACAAAAGTTCTTTTCCAAAGATAGTTAACTGGTAGCTGATGCGCTCTTAGCTAATGCATGGATAATGGGCAGTTTCTAATAGACAACTCATTTAACTAGAAGAAATAAAAAAACAAGTAATCGATAACTTATTCATGACACTTAACTTGTGACCTATTGGTGTTCACCAGCCAGAAGTTAAGTGCCTGTGCTAGTACACTAAGCAAATCAATGCAGTGATTTGTTTTCTATTAAATACAAAATTTCAATGCTTTGCCAATGCAAAGCATAAATGAATATCATGAGCTTGATTATCATGATATCATCATTTAAACTTAATATAAAGATGCAATCCTTCACATCTGCACACAGAGACAACTAACCAATCCAGATGAAGACACATTCTTGTAGAATCCCACAACTAGTGTCCCATCTCTTGTTTACCATCCTCCCTGATTGCTAGCTTCTTCTGCTTGTTTACTCTCTCCTAGATTTGAATTATTTCTATTGTTTGATAAGGAGAGACCCCCTTTAATCCTATCTCCTCTTAAAAGTTACTAAAAAGAGACAAAGTGACCCTCATTTTTCTGGTAGTGTTCAGTATTCCAACATAATATCCTGAGAACAAAGAACATCACAGGCCATCACTAGTCATCGGTGGATTTCTTCTAAAACTTTGTCAGTGAGTAAATTTTTCTTCTCCTGCTCTGGGAGGAAAGGCTCTGATAGTCATTTTGAAAGAGTACAGGATGAATCCGTTACTGTCAGATTTTAGACCCTTTGTCCACATATGGAAACTGAACCAATTGCTCTTTAACAAGTTAGTTACTGGGAGGAACTCTTCTTAGATTCCTAGTTTATCTCTTTATATGTAGACACAAATTGAAACCTCAGAGTAGTGCACTAAATTCAGCAAAGTTATTTGATGTTTTTCCAAGGGACAGACAATAGGTTATTATAGAATAATTGGTCCTATAAATAGTTCCTCCTCCCAAATTCCCAGCAGTATATTTAGAAGCCCCATTGTACAAGAGAGATCATTTTTCTAGGAAGTTATCCTGTGATTTTTCCTTCTTCATTGATATAGAGATCCACATTCCATATTTGGCAGAGAATATGAAGTCAGTGTGGTCTTAAAAAGAAAATATTGAAAGCCAGCTCACACAGTAAATGGCCATACTGGGGGAAGCTATAACTCCTAAAAATGTCATGCATGACAACTGGCTTTCTCATTATCCAGTTCCTTAATAGTACGAACTACATCTTGAACACCATTTATAATGCAATGTGCCTTTAGCATCTAAAATTTGCAACCAAGACACAAAAATTGCCTCCTAGTTCGTGAATGTTTCAGCTTAAATTTGAAGCAAATACAATTTCTACCATACCATGTTGGGCTCCAAGATTTGGAAAAATGAAGCAATAATTGGCAATTGAAAATAATCCCTGCGTTTATTTAAGAAGAAAACTTCAGAGAAAATAATAGACTTATAGTAACAGTCACACTAATACCAAGTGAAACAACTTGCTTTATAGATGGAATACATTCTATAGTTGCCGAAATCTTAATGTAGACATTGCAGTGATTGATTGTTTTGTGCAACCACTTAGCAGCTTCAACAGTCCCTTCTGTATCAAGAAAAAGTCTAGGGGAGACTTGAACAGAAACACAACCATCTGCTCCTCCAGTTTCATTATAAATGGGTTAAATTAATTCACATGCATCTTGGATATCTTTTATTACAAGCTCCCAGTAAGTGTCCTCAACTCCTTTTCCCTCGTTGATAAGTTGCCTATGAAATAGCATAGTCAGTGATTTTCCAAGAGATGCATGATACAGATACATGAACTTTCAAGATGAAATTTCTTGAAAAAACTCACACCAGTGACATGTTCCAGCTTTATACTATATGACTATGCAGCTGCAAGTAGCCAGCAGTACCAATTGTTGAAAAGATTCAACAGGAATCACAGTTCTATGCTAAAATCGTGAATCCCACTATAGGAAATTAAAATTCTTACATAAGTCATTGTAATATGCACAAGTTTAAGAGAATAATATCCCACAACTAGTGTCCCATCTCTTGTTTACCATCCTCCCTGATTACTAGCTTCTTCTGCTTGTTTACTCTCTCCTAGATTTGAATTATTTCTACTGTTTGATAAGGAGATACACCCTCTAATCCTATCTCCTCTTAAAAGTTACTAAAAAGAGACAGAGTGACCCTCATTTTTCTGGTAGTGTTCAGTATTCCAACATAATATCCTAAGAACAAAGAACATCACAGGCCATCCCCAGTCATCGGTGGCTTTCTTCTAAAACTTTGTGAGTGAGTAAATTGTTCTTCTCCTAGTCTGGGAGGAAAGGCTCTAATAGTCATTTTGAAAGAGTACAGGATGACTCCATTCTTGTCAGATTTTAGACCCTTTGTCCCCATATGGAAACTTAACCAATTGCTCTTTAACAAGTTAGTTACTGGGAGGATCTCTTCTTAGATTCCTAGTTTCTCTCTTTCTATCTAGACACAACTTGAAACCTTAGAGTAGTGCACTAAATTCAGCAAAGTTATTTGATGTTTTTCCAAGTGACAGACAATAGGTTATTATAGAATAATTGATCCTATAAATAGTTCTTCCTCCCAAATTCCCAACAGTATATTTCTCTGAGAAACATGGAGACGGAAAGGATGAGCACTGGCAAATTTTTGGAGTCCCGGGATAGAAGAGAAGGGAAAAGAGGCAAGCATCAAAGCGCGGTGATAATGCCCCCTGAAAGGAGATATTTTCATCCTTTTGTTCAATCTCAGCATGAAGCAAGCATTGCTTTTTTTCAAGTAGACACTCAAATGTCAGATTCTGTATGGGACGAAGGTGATGGTGGTAGCCAGGAGAAGCAGCTGGACAGAGTTTCACAGGAAGATATTCTTTCTCCAGAAATGCAAGGACTGACTGTCAGAGTTAATCTTCAAATAATTACAAAAATTATTTTAGAATCTTTTGTTTCAGGTATAAATCTCCAGTTTATAACCTCTTCCTGGTGCAACCATGCAACATATGCAAATTTTCTATCTAACAGTTTAGTCTTCTTGATGATGGCTCTCATGTCATAAAGACCGATTACACATGCTTCTTATTCTTCACATTTTTCTCACTCACTACACATCCTCTAATATGCCTCTAATAATTATGAGAGGACATGTATGATATCAGAAAGAAATGCAATCCTTGATTTATATTTTTATTAATAATTAATCTCATAAGTATGGCAATGTCTCATACCCAACCACTTATTGCTATGATTGTCATAACTATTGACCTATTCATCAATACTTAAGAGCACTTTATTAGACTAAAACGCAAGATTAATATCACCACATCAATATTGCATGTTGTAACTTTAGAGTGTAACTCCTATCCCTGACAATAAATGGACATTAAATCCAACATGCTGATCAAAACAGAAACCTATAATAAATAATCCAACTTGACTAGAATTGTTCCAATGGGAGAACACGAATATTACTTTCCTTGCATCGGTGACTAAGGATCATGTCTATCATGTCCTTCCACTTAATACTAATTTATAGCTAATTAAATCATACCATAGACTATTCTTGTTAGCAAATATTATTTATCCTTAATAATAGTAATTGTAAAATCAACTTGGACACAAAGAAATCATTTTGTAGTTCATTTTATTGATCTAAGGACACAGTAGGCATTGTTCATCTAGATACAAAGATAAATGTATTTCATACATTAACGTGATATGAAAAGATCTTAACTTCGATAAAAATGACATGGCATCAATGTATACAACAAAGAAACCTTACATCTGGTACGAGGCGAGGAAAATTTCCAACTTAAACTGAAAAAAATCATAGGGCCAGCCTAGAAATTTACAACAACAAAAAATAAACTAGCTCTGACAAATCAATCTCTGCTAGTGCTAATCCCTTTGTATAGAGTGCATCTGCTAACTGGTCATGGAGAGCTTCCAATTTCTTCTTGGTTTCCTGGATATAGATTAGCAGATGCTGTAATCATTTCTATAGTTCAATAGTTTAAAGTGATCTGCAGTCCAAGATTGAAAAAAAGGATGAAATCTGTATGAAATGAAATAGATACATACAGCTGCATCCTCATCTTCAGATTCACTCTTCATTGAGAAATATTTTGCTAATTCATCTTTATCAATATTGTCAATAACCTTATTTGCAGCATCTATTACCTGGCATGAATACAAAATTATAAATAGAAAAGACTGAATTAGCAGAAGGTATTACATATATAGCTAACTTATGGTGATAACAATCTTCCTACAAATCCTTCAAAGGTTTATAAACATGGTAGAAAATACCTCTTTTTCATGCCTTTTCTTATCTTCATTGCTACTCATTGCGACAAGTCCCTCAAGAATTTGTGCTAATAAAGTTATGTGTTTTGGATATTCTGAATGCAACAAAACATCAAACATTGTTATGGAAAAATAGAAAACTATGTTTCAAGTTTCCAGAACATAAACTCAGTTTTTTCTTTTAAGATTTGAAACTGTTTAGGACCTACTTCATTTGCTTTCAAGTTGTAGGAACTTCTCAGGAAAAGACAATAGAAATAAACATCTTTCACTCTCAAATGGGAGACTTTGTGAGGATCAAGAGGAAATTAGAAGGCAAGAAAAATTCCATTTGAAGGCCTGGTTTAGGAAGAAGAAATTGATAAGTAAGAAAACAAATATGCACTCCTGTCTCATTATACCCCACTGAGAGATTTGATCAGGAAGAAACCAAGTTGCACTCATGTCTCGTATTCCCTTACCTCGTTAGAGAGGACAACAACCTGCTTCTTGATTCAGTTTCAGAAGTTCAATTAGCTCCTTTATTGATGAAGAAGGACAAAGTTCCTAGATCAGATGGCTTCCTTACTGATTTCTTCCAGAAAAATCATGAGATCATCAAGGAGGATCTGATCGAAGTGGTAGAAGAATCAAGAAGTCCTAAGAGATTTTTCAAAGATATTAATAATACCTTTTTATTTCTAACTCCAATATAATAAAATGCTAACTCCTTAGCTACCTTTTAAGTGAATTTTCCTCTATAAAATGGTCTATAACGTGATTTCTGGGGTGATGGCATAAAATAAAACACATTCTACCTAAAATCATTTTAGAAACCCTACAATTTTCCTCTGTAAAACGGTCTATAAGGTGATTTCTGGGGTGATGGCAATAAAATAAAACACATTCTACCTAAAATCCTTTTAGAAACACTGCAAGATTTCAAGAAAGGAGATTCTGGAATGAGCTTATTCATTCATTTCTTTCCAGGAAAAGGGAAGGAATGATATGGCCGAAGCTAAGTTGCACAAAACATGTACTGGTTTCGAAAACAAGAACGTGTAGAAATGCAGTTACACAACCCCATATATATAAAATTTAAAACACATTATCTTGCAATAAAATAAGAATGATAAGTTAATTTGTACGAGGTTTAGAAATGATATGGAGATTAAACTATCTTCATTTACTATAAATTAGGGATTTTTAAACTTCCTATCAATACCACACCCTTCATAGGCACTTGGGGATTTCCAAGAATTTTTCGAGGTGTTTCCAAGTTTCCACTAGTTTCCAGTACTAGCACATGGGCAATTTAGGAGTTTCATGCAATATAGGATAATAGGGTTATTGGAATTCCCTCAAAAGGGTGCTTCAAAATTTCAATTTCTCAATGTACTGGAGGCTTTGGATGAAAGTTTGTTACTCTCCTTGCATAGAGTTTCCATAAAGATCAATGGTTCAATGGCTCTCCAGCTATCTTATTTAAATCCCAGAGGGATATTCATCAAGGAGACCTGCCATAAGAGGTTAACTCGATTGGTGAAAGCAGGGGATTGTCTTAGCCCCCACGAGGGCTCAGATTTCACAAAAGTGGCCAGATTTCCCTCACAAGGGTTGAATTAAAGGCAGTATAACCATCATGGCCATTTAGTCAGGCTAGCTGGCCTGAAAGCAGGGGATTGTCTTAGGCCCCACCTGGTTCGGATTTTACAAATGTTACCAGGTGATGACTGTAGGTTTTCGGGATTAAGAATTTTATATGATTCATATAGAATAATTCTCAACCTTTCAAGGAGACCATTATCCCTATCTCTCTATCATTATAGCCAAGGATCATGGCAGAGCATTAGAGGATGCTTAAAATAGAGGGGAGCTTCACAAGTTGATAGTGTCCTCACTTTCTCCACCAATATCCCATATGTAAAATGTAGATGATACGAGGTTTGGCCAAGAAACCTCTCCATCATGAAGCCTATAAAATAAAGGAAATCATCTTATACTATAAAAGAGCATCCAGTGAAAGGATTAATGCTAAAAAATATGAGATATATTTCTTCAATTATAATGGTAACAAACAAAGAATTTCATAACTATTGGGATGCAACAGAGAACCTCTTCTAGGGAAAGAACAAAAAGAATTTATGGAAACAAATGCTGGATAGAATCACAAAAGGTTGTCAAGATGGAAAGGAAAGTAGCTATCATGCATTATACTATTTTTGTTTTTTGGGTTCTATGGCTGAAATGACTCACTCAACTTCCCATTTGTATTACTTTATTGCTTTATAGCTTTAACATGCACAATACTCTATCACACTGACTCTTGTTACTCTTTTTTTTCTCTCATGTGCATCACCATCTTAACTTGCGTACCAAGCAAATTATATTAATATAAGTGTGAGATGTTCTATCATCGACTGGTGTATTACTTCATTGTCCACCCATACTTTATTTATGTGCTTTGACCAGTAACTCACAATGATTCTAGGTAGTAAGATAGTTTTATTTCAATTGGAAATTCTATGTGTCACCCTCAACACATCTGAATTCCAAACTCTAGCAATCGATATTAATATTGGTCCAACTATGGATCTAGATATAACACTTTTAACCTTTCCTTAATCTATAATTTTTCACTGATCGGTAGTCGATTTGTCATTCTTAACCTTCTTGCTTTAACTTGATTCTAGGAATAAACTGGTTTTCAAAATCAATGTCTATTCACCAAGATCAGACATTGGATAACTGGACTATAGATGAGATGAAAAATAGATCACCTCTCACACTCAACTCAAGCTACACTCGCATCTCTTTCCCACCTCTCACACTCATAGTGCTGCCTACCTTTATTCATGATTCATCCACTTTCCTAGCTGTCCCAAGAACTTTTATGTAGATTGTGAAGGTGTAAACATTGGGCTTCAAGACCAATATTTGCATTTATATAAAATAAATTATGTAAGATCAAAGGTTATTTGAATATTGAATACAAGATATTCTCTTAGAAAGAGTTCTTGATGCCAAGACAAGAGAACTTCCTACAGTTTGTGTAATTATAGGGGCCATCCTTGGTTAGGAAGTCATTATAGAAATACGATTGTAGACTCTACCTAGACAGGCCAACCTTGGAATAAAAAATGATTCCCTCTTTAAGAAATGAATCATATGATGTGACATGATACTATTTACTCTTTGTGGATATATCAACTAACCCAACTTAATGACTTTAATGGCTCAACTATGATGCAAACAGTGACCCGATTTATTGTCCATAATGGACCAGCCGCAGAACACAGAATGCCCCCTTACAGGGTGTGTCAACCCTACATACCCTTCAACAAAACAAATGCACTCCTCAACAATGTAATAATTGTTATATACACTGAGATATACATCCATTGGATCTTAAATCTAACGATGTAGGTTCTAGCCTATACAACATTAATTATTCTGCTGTGAAGTACATATTGACAAAAAACTAACAAGATGGACAACCTGATATAAGAGAATGTTGTTTACAATTTGATTTAAAGGCCTTGATGCCCAACCAAGGATCAAACAATGACCCAAAATAACTTCCTTCATGGGTGTTGTGCCCATGTTCAACAACCTTAAGAAAAACATTATTTCATCAAACAAAATTGTATTTTGTTTTGATGAAATGTTTGAATTTCATATAGCAAACCTAAAGAATTGACAGCTACTGAAATGGTGACATTCCAGAAGCTACTGAAACAATGAAATTAAATGTTTTTAAGGAAAACCTTTGCGAACTATGGATTTGTTGACAAAATCACTACTTTGAAATTATTATTTTGAGTGGATTTGCATTGAAAATCAATGGATAAGTGTTAATAATTTCTCATAACCTAATCTTGAAATCTTATCCAGATATTTATCATTTGATTTTATTATGTGATTTTGTTATCATAAATATTGCTAAGGTTTTGGAAGGGTGATTATTGTATTTTTGGCACCTTATCAAAGTTCATTTGAATTATATTTCCAAGGCTTTTTGTTCAATCTAAGAATTACGCATAACACAACCTTATTATTTGATCTTGATTTTTATGATGGGCTTCATGCGTCATCATTATTATTGCATGTAAATGTCGAGGTTGATATGTTATTGCTCTTGGTTCTTTGTGTATGAAGGTCCTCTCCAAATTATTTTTACATATTCATGATGGACACATTTTATAAGCTGGTTTAAATTACTTACGTGAAACTATTCCTTATAATTCGAAGTAATTTTTGTTTGTATTAATTATTTATATTTCCAAAAATTAATTTATTCAAGGAATATATATTCATGATATATGGGGCCAAAGTGTATACATTTTTACGAAAAGAAAATTCCAACTCTTGATTTTGTTTTACCTTCCGGACAACCTCACAATTATCATAATGTAATAATGATTTTATATAAATAAAAATTATGCATTTTGGTTATTGGTTTAAAGGGGACGGTTGATGCTGAAATGATCTTGTAATTATTATTTTTTTCCTCTATGTACAGGTAGTACAAGAAGCCAACTCAACGATCTCATTAAAATCAGGATGCCATATATAGATTATAATCAACCAACGCATTAATGGAGATCGCTATTGAATCTTGAGCGAAATCAGAAATTTGATTTAAAAGATTTTCAAGCTGATACAGGATGCCGAATTGTTTGGCATCATTCTATTAATTTGCAGCTTTTTGCTGGGAACGTGATATTCCCACGGATTGGGGAGAGTATTCGGATCATACCGATCAGCTTAACAAATAGCGTGTTGAGAAAGCATTTGCGTATTGATATAAATGAGGGAGTTTCCATTGCAGCGCTGTACAGGAAGATTTCTCTTTCACAAACTATGAAGAAACAGACTGGGGGCTGCCCAAGCACATAAGATTTTTCTTTTTGAAAGCTCTGAAGACACTGTTACCATAGAGGCTGCTCTGAATAGAATTTGAAATTTCTTTTAATGTTCTGTAAACACTACTGCTAGGAGGTCCAAGAATAGAAGAACGCGTTGCATTGAGGCTGTTGGATGGAGGAATGTTTTTCTTCAAACTTATGTTCTCTTTCTGCAAATGATTTTGAAGAAGGAGGCTGGTAGATTGAGTAAGTGCAGGAGCAGATTTTCCAGAGAGATCCAGGTTCCAGGATTAAGATTGTTAGAAGTTTTGTAATTTATACACTTTCCCGAGAATTTTTGTGGAACTGAAGCATTGAATTATTTCAATTTTTATGTTTTAGAAAATCTTCATTACATGTGGTAACTGTGTATTTATTTTTACAAATAATATAAACTTTAATGATTTCAGTTTTTATTATTTGTATTTAGATGCAAATTCTTATTTCAATTTTTATTGTTTCCAGCGTTATTTTGATTTATAATTTTTAATTATAATGATTTATAATTTGAAAATTATATTATCTTTTACTTAAGAAGGAATTACTTTACTTCTTTATGTTAATGATAGTTAATCAAGAAGGATGGAAATGTTTTATTTATTTTTCGTGGAAATGTTTTTATTTTTTCTGGAAATGTTTTTCTTACTTTTTCTTCTTTGAATGTTCCCAATAACGGAATAGTTATAAAAAGAATGTACTGCTGAATTATTTCATGTGTTACGTTCTTTATTTCTATTTAATTAAAGTAATCGAAAAAGAAGTAAAAGTTCTTTTTGAACAAGAAATCTTTTAGGTTAGATATACTTTAAATAGTTTATTTAGTTTTATTTTCTTCGATTGATTAAAGTATTAGTGGATTTTTCCCTTATACTTTAATTCAATTATATTTACTTTATTTTGAGCTTATCCTTGTCTTGGAAAATTAAAAAGATAATTCACAAAAAATAGCAATTTGGTTTCCTATTGTTTCAATTTTGTAAAGGTTATTACATATCTGTATATATATAAATAAATAGATTTGATTTTTATAATATTTTCTTTATTTTAGATTAGTAATTAGTTTTCCTGTACATTTGATTTAGTTCTATCTTTTAGGTTTCTTTTAGATTAATTCTTTGGCTAACGGAGCCATAAAACCCGTGGGGAACAACCATCCCAAACAGCTTGGAACCTGCTTTAAGAATCCCGGTCTGGGTTGTCTCCCCTTTGTTGTGAGCAAGTCACATTTTTCCTGTCAACAATGGGCCAACCATGGAACAAACAATGGCTCTCTTTATTATTTCTTTCTTTCCCGTCATTCTTTCTTTCTTTTCCTCTTACATTCCCATGATAAAGTTAAATTCTCAATAGCATAAGGTTTCAAATAAATCATTCAGTTTTGTTTTGTTGCACCCACCTCAAGGTTCTTAAGCACTATTGCTCCTGTTGATGGCCAATTGTGGCTTAGCCTTGAATAATCAATCAACAATGGCGCTCCACTTGGTATATTAGAATACTGCATTATCCTCTCCACAGAAATCATTTTTTTTTCCACGTTGCATAGGTTTCATATGACCCAAGCCTATACTATATTCAAATTCAATCCATATGTTACTACCAAGACAACAAGACCTGCACACAATGAAGGAGGAGAAACTTTCTGAGAACACCGACATACCCTCGTTGGCATATGCAACAACTAGGTGTGGATTAAGCTTTCCAGGAATAGTCCTTACTTGGATCAATTGTGCCATTTGGAAAGCTCACTAAGACTATTAAAGAAGCACAAAATACAAGATTGGATAGAAAATTCAAGCGAAGACAGAGCCACTCCATATGACTACATGGTATTTTTAATGAGGTAATGCTTAGCAGCGTTACTACATTTCATCTGATAGGGAGATGGATAGATTGGTGGGAATTAGAAAGGCTCCCATCATACACCATTTTTCTTAGTCTCTCACAGGAGCAATCATAATAATAAGTTCCAATCAAGAAACTCGCTTCATGGAGCAAAGTTACTTACTTGATACCAGAGGTAAATTGTAGTGACTAGTATAAAAACAACGAAGACCTGCCAAGCAATCTGAGACATGATTGTTACAATTCCTAATAGTTGAGTTACTGCAAATGATAACCCTCCCAATCTGTAAGGAATGTCCGTGTCTACAATACTCTGATCTTTTAATGCCTATGGATAGAGAAGGGTGATTTCACTCGGCAGGAAATATCAGTTTTACAAGATATTTCTTCACATCAATTAGACTACCAGTCTCCATTATTGACTTGAAGTGGAATCAATCTAAAAATATTAAAACCTCTAATCTATAGAAATTCTATATAGATGTTGATGTTTATAGTTTGCATTCACAATTGTTGTTTAAATGGGAAATACAAAAGCATCACAAACAAACTATTTTTTCCTAAGTTATCTTTTGCTTATCAAAAAATTTCAAGCTTGTTGAATACAAACATGTACTGACCCGATTCAAGATGTGTCCATTTGGGGTTGAATAGAAGAAGGACATTGGTGCATGGAAGATGCATGTAAGCATGGTTGTGAAAATTCTTTGTGCAATCTCAATTGCTGCAGGTGCTAGAAGCAAAGACCTCTTATCAATACACATATGGAACTCCCTATTGCAAGTAATATGTACACAAGAATGAGAACTCTACTGCTGACTGTGGACTTCTAGTATTGTTTTGGAGGGGAAGCCCAAGCCATCCAGTAATTGCTACTGATTTGCAGCACCCGGAATAGTATGTGTGCTGCCAATATGATAGGAACCATGGCACCTTTATATGCTGCAATTATAAAACAAGAGTAGACTTGCATTTTGACCTTCCCAGTTTCTCTTTCTTCTTCCTTTACAATCTATTCAAATATAAATTCATTGATTCATGTCGCTCGGTCCTCTGCATCCTCATTTGATATGGTTTATCAGATTCAGAGTCCATGGTATTGCAGAATCTACTTCTGCTATTGCCTCTTTGTGGCACTATCCCCCTAGCTGAAATTTGTGCTACATCAATTACATTTAGAGTCTGCGGGTGTGCACCAACTAGATTTAATAAATACGCACCACCCAGTATATCTTCATTCCTCCCAACTTTAACTATGTCTCCATCTTGCATAACCTGCAAAA
>LPNX010792928.1:179490-191134 GCA_001517045.1 Pseudotsuga menziesii | reverse complement strand
TAGAGCTTATATAGATTTTTCATATACATTCATAATAATTTACATGATCAAAATAAATATATATCTACATAGTTTGTATAATAGTTTATGATATTGTAAAATCATCATGCATGGAATGAATTTCCGTAATTTTAACTTACTATTTATGTATTTATGGTTATCACACACTTTATATATATATATTTTTATATACATTTATAATAATTTACATGATCAAATTAAATATATATACTTTATGACATTGTATCGTTGAAGTTAAATATCATCATGCATGGATGAAATTTTCCTCTACCTTTTTATTATGGGATTTTATAACTTTTCTTTTCAAAAGAATTGACAAATATTCATAGAATGAGGGATTTTAATGTTTTGAGAGGAATTCCTCTATAAGGTATGTGATTATGAGTTTTCCTTCATTTTTTGAAGATTCAAAAGATGGATTCTCTTATGCTCGATGATCTACTCATTATTATTTTAACATTTCCTTCTATTCTACCTTCAAAGATTATTAGCTAAATCCATTATAATGCATCCATATATACATAAATAAAAAAACACATTTTCAAGCTATTGTGAGAGGTCATTTCTAGTGTACAATCATTACTAATTTTCTAAGACAACCTTACAATAAGGTTAAATTTCCAACAAAAGTAGCCATTGCATTAGACACTTTGCTAAAGTATCATTAATAATCAAGAAAAATATAATCAACAAAGTTACAATCCAAGGTATGGACAATGGATGTAAATTTTGAATGCTCTATGCCTAACTAGGTAAATCAAGTTTGAAACTTTGAACTCGAATCATTGGGTAGTGAGGACACGCCCAGATCATTGTTGTTCTTGAACACTTGGATAAGCACCTCGGCTACCAAAAATATGCCCAATAAAAATACATCACATCAAACCATATACATATAGAGAACTGTAAAATAGCATAATACAATTGTCTTTGGCTCTTTTTTAAATAATGGAGATGTCACGGGCTCGAGCATGGGGGCTTACACAATTGGATACCTGTTCCATAACACTTTCTCTCTCACCATTCTTGCTTGTGAATACGTTGGTATGAAGATGTAAGGTTCCTTGGATGTGTTTTCCAAGAATTCGATGGCACCTGTTCCATAACACTTTCTTTCTCACCATTCCTTCTTGTGAATATGTTGGTCTGAAGATGTAGGGTTCCCCAGACGTGTTTCCCAAGAATTTGAGGGCTAATATCCATCCCATCGAGTTGCTTTACCCTCCTCGGTTGCCTCCTGTGTCACCTCTTCCAGGAAACGTTAATGTATTTCGGTACGTTCTCCAGCAGCGGGTAGCGGTGGCAGCAGGATGGCGGTGGTAGGACGGAGGCGGACAGGGCTACCAGGAGTGGGCCGAGTTTTGAAACTTTCCTTCAACTGATGACGTAGGGACCCACGCCAGGTGGCTTTTCCTGCATGATCATACATGCTGGATAAGCTCAACCGTCTTCCACCATTCTCATAATAGTGAGAACCGCACGTCTAGCAGTTGCATCCATATCTCCGTTTCCTTCTGCAATTGTTACCAAATGACCTAATTTAGATAGATTAGACTTGACAGAATATAGCTCTACACATAAAGATCTCAGATGTGAAATCTCGAAAATGAAAAAAAATATTGATTTCGCTTTAGCATTAACAATTTGTCTAAGTGATATTATAAATATGCTACACAATAGGTTTTGGTCGATGGATCTTTGAGCATGCCGAAATTTGAGAGCCATGTTCATAATATCTATCAATCAATAGGTTTTGGTCGATCGATCTTTGAGCACATCGATGTTTTAGAGCAACATTCATATTATCTATCAATCATTTACGATAATTAATTTTGATCCATAATTTAATATAAAAGTCTGAATCTCCAAGATTTAGATGTGAAATTCGTAATATGGAAGATTGTAAACCAACCCCATATTTGTTCTAGGCTAGACTCAAATTTGATATCACTTGTATTACTTTTAAAGGAGATGTCACCTTACACCATTAGTTACTTAGCATCTTGTACTTGATTTATACTTACCATGACATTTTCTTTGTTGTTGGTCATATTTTTTGCTATGTGCAAACACCCCATGAAAGTCATTCGAAATAAGCAAAAATGATATTTTAGTATATTGAGGGTATAACTCAATTTTAGATTCATTACAATATGGAGGGACTCCTTTGTTGGTTAGATTCAATAATTCTGATTTGGTTAGTGCCCTTCATGATTGGAAATATACAACAATATATTAAGGGTATAATTCAATTTTAGATCCATTATAATAAAGGAGGGACTCCTTTGTTGGTTAGCCTCACTAATTCTAATTTGGTTGGTGACTATCATGATCGGAAATCTACAACAACCTATAATTTTCATCTTGGTTTCTAACATGTCATTTGGGCTTGTAAGAAACAACAATCTCTTTTTCTTTACTTAATAGAAGTAGAGTATCGAGTTTCAACTAATGCAAGTTAAGAAACCTTAAGGATAAATGGGAGTGTTGAACAAGGTGTTCCCTCACTAAGTTGGTATTAACAACACTTCTTATTAATACCCCCATCTAGAGTCACCTCCCTTATGATTTAAGGGGATAAAATGTGAGAAAACCTCTTTGGAGAGGAGAACTTCCTTGTGAATACTTACGAGAAAGGAAGATAATTCTTATCAGAAAGGGATAGGGCTTTTAGCCACACCGTGTGTGAGGATAATGGTCACTAATGCATCTTAGAATGAACGTAGTTCAAGACAATGATGTGTATAATACAATATGTGAGAACATATTGTGCATGCATGAATCTTGCATAATGTCTTGGTATTTGGGATAACCAAGGTGGTTGGCATGCTCCCTCTCAAGGTGTCTCCTATTTGGGTTGCACTAAGAGGGGTGTTGAGAATATTCTTGAGATTTGAAAAGGTAGGGTACATTTTAGTAGCATGTCCTTGCTTCTCGTGCATAGAACATCATCGTTGGTTGACCTTGGGTGCAATGCTAGTGCTTGGTACCACGAGGGCTTTCAAATTAGGCTTTTTGATGCACATAATGCTCGAAGTGACCCTATAGGAATTTATTTGGGTATTCTCAAAGTAATAATGAACTAAATAGATATAGTAAATATGGTGTATATGTGTAGTGATATACAATGGAAAAGATATATAATGTCAACATGATGGCACAATGTTGTAGGGATAGGGTTTTTAGCCAAAACAACCATCATTTCCTTCTCATTTATAGAGGCAGATAATTCTTACCAGAAAGGGATTTGCTCATGGACGCAATGCGATGTTCATCTTTAAAGAGAACAACACCAACTCCATTATCGCAAGCATCACTCTGAATAGTGAAGGGCTTGGAAAAATCGGGCATGTGAAGGTTGCAATGAATGAAAGATCCAAGGGAATAGTTGAGACCACTAAAGGTTGCATCTCAATGTACCTAATAGCAGCACTCACAACATAGGATATGTCTGGTCTCGAATATGTGAGATACAGAAGGCTCCCAATGAGATGTATGTAGAGTCATTCTATCTACCAAAGTTGTGGAGCCACCTTCTTCAAGCTTGATTTTAGATAGAAAGGGACAAGGGGTTTCCTTGAAGTATTCCATGTGAAATTATTTGAAGGCCAAAGATCAATGATGGGCTAGCCATATACTTACATGTAAGATCTTGGAATGATGACAAGGAGAATCATTTATTTATGATCATATTTAATTTTAACACATAATGCATGAAATGTATGATTATACATCTTTGATATATCAATTTCCATCATTTTAACATAATATATATGGTTGTCATAGAGCTTATATAGATTTTTCATATACATTCATAATAATTTACATGATCAAAATAAATATATATCTACATAGTTTGTATAATAGTTTATGATATTGTAATATCATCATGCATGGAATGAATTTCCGTAATTTTAACTTACTATTTATGGATTTATGGTTATCACACACTTTATATATATTTTTCATATACATTTATAATAATTTACATGATCAAATTAAATATATATACTTTATGACATTGTATCGTTGAAGTTAAACATCATCATGCATGGATGAAATTTTCCTCTACCTTTTTATTATGGGATTTTATAACTTTTCTTTTCAAAAGAATTGACAAATATTCATAGAATGAGGGATTTTAATGTTTTGAGAGGAATTCCTCTATAAGGTATGTGATTATGAGTTTTCCTTCATTTTTTGAAGATTCAAAAGATGGATTCTCTTATGCTCGATGATCTACTCATTATTATTTTAACATTTCCTTCTATTCTACCTTCAAAGATTATTAGCTAAATCCATTATAATGCATCCATATATACATAAATAAAAAAACACATTTTCAAGCTATTGTGAGAGGTCATTTATAGTGTACAATCATTACTATTTTTCTAAGCCAACCTTACAATAAGGTTAAATTTCCAACAAAAGTAGCCATTGCATTAGACACTTTGCTATACTTGGGAAGACAAAGAAATTGTGTAAGATCCCCCTCCCACCTTGAAGAGCCAAGAGCGACTACGATCCATAAAAATAGAAATGAATCATAAGTGCATCCTAGAGGAATGGAAAACCCTCACCACAGTGAGGTTACTCCCGCTGCAAGTTAATCAAGGGCACTTGAGACATTCTAACATTATTATAAAGAACAATATATGAATGATGGGGATATACGTTTGAGGTATGTGTTAAATTGTAGAACATGGAATGTTACTTATAAATCATGGGACATCCCACAGTGAAACAAATCGCATACATATATATAGATATACTATATTTAGAACATTACACATATAATAATGTAGAATATTATATGTTCATATATTGGAGACGTATGTATATATATATAGGTAGAACCTGTAAAGTTACTTATAAACATGGAAAGGTATAACAAACCTCAGTGGAACCCTATATAGATAATAATGTAGGATCATATATATGTGGGAAGCATACATATTTGGGATAAATATATATTGTATGTTGACTGTTACAACATTTCACGATGATACAAACCTCCTACCTACCTACATTATAGTATAATGTTACATAGAATGCGGAGACGAACCTCACACATACACTATTGTAGCATTTATAATGAAACTAATTCCTCCTATATCAAGATATTAGTGGAGGTTATAGGAAATTATATACACGTATATTCCACTGCAAGAGGATTTTCATATATGAGAAATGCTATATTAATAATAGAGAGGTACTCATAAACGAAATTATGATAATGGAAAAGATGAGGTATGACCTAGCATGGAATGTAAGTGGTCACGTGAACAACGCATCATGTCATAGTTATATCACTATGCCTTGATTAGTGGAGGAAAATTATGAACGCTAATTGAGCTTCCCTATATTTCAGCATTTAATTAGTGAATGCATTGTTGATGACTGGCTGGAATTAATGATTTAAGGAGACGTTGTACTAGCCAATTAATAGGCCAGGTGGAATACCATTAATTCTTTCCCGAATTTCTGAATTTTAGCCTTTTATAGATTACCCGGATTCACAGCCATGCAGTGTGCTGAAATCCCTAATTTCTTTTCTGGTAAGACTACTAACGTTCAGCCATTATCTATATTTTAGGCCCCTGCGTTTTATAAAAGGGGGAAATGCTACGTTTATAAGGGAGTTATGCAACCGGAATAAGATCTCGTTCAGTTGGTGCCTACGTGACAAGTAGATCAGGAATATTTAGGGTTACAATTAAGAATGGATGCGGACGAAGATGGTGAAGGCATGGTATGCAAGCGTCGGGTAAGAGAATAAACCAAGCATTCTTGCATTCGATTTATAGACAGGTATGGAGCCAAGTTGCCATATATGTTCGCTCTGAACTATAGTTTGCCTTTAACCATATTGATTGAATGAGTTTTGGGTTATCGATCCACCATTCCTTGGGTTTATGATCGTTTTTTATTCCAGAACTAGCATCAACCAAAGATGCATTTGCCCAATAGTTTACCCCTTGTGTGCAATCCATCAGCCGCGTTTTGGATCTGTATTTCCAACTCGGATCCTTATAGGGAAAGAAACTCAGTTTCTAGTGTAAATACCTTCTGCGTATGCATGGGCCATCATATACATTGAATCGTTCTTGGAAATGGGTTTGCAGGTGCCACCTGGTTTGGGTTACAATTAATTGTGGTTGCCGAGTAATGGCCCATTGTCTTGTTTATGAATCGGATTTTTATTAAAAGGAATTGGGTAGTAGTATGAACTCAAACCGTATTCGTTTGGGTAAAAGTTTCATACCGATACATATTTTGTTATTTAGCATTGAACAGATGTTTTATTGTATGCCTGAGTATGGACTCGGCAATTGTCGAATTGAGGAAGCCTAGTTAGGACCTGTTAGCCCAAGGGTACATTTGTACCTTGTTTCAGATGTTCATTTTCTAAATTTTTGGGTTGCAGTGCTTCTAGGGTATAATTGGTTTCGTGCAAGTTAACGTAACAGACACTCACTTTCACCTTCATGCTTTTGGTTTTCTTTATGAAAATATGAACAGAGTAGTAGAGATATTCTTCTCGGGTTCAAAGACCTTTATCGCTCCAGATTTGACGGTATGCCAAAGTGAACTGAAAACAAACCAATGCGTGTCTCTTTATCTACATAGTTTTGGGTACAAAAATGATGTTTGTTATTGTGGAATAATTGTTTATGCATAAAATATCATTGCCGCTTCTTGGTGAAAATAAATATTCGATGAATATATATTATGGCCTTAAGAGAAACAAACTTAGGGTTAATTGTGGTTTAGATCTATGCCTGTGAGGTCCTACTTATTTATTTTCCTTCCCAGATGACCAGAACCATAACTGGACTTCTAAGTCGAATGCTGTCTCATTTTTTCTCTTGCATACATGGATCTATATTTTTGGACCATTTGGGCCAGCCTTACGCCTTCCCTCATCAAACCGCAATCCGGGTATCAGAAATACCGCCAACGTGAGCAGTTCCTTGGTGCATTCTGATTGTTGTTGGTGCCTCGGATTTATCAGGGTGGATCACGACCTCTTTAACATGCCATCCTTTTGGGGTTTAAGACTTATGAACTTAACTTATTGAGGTGTAGATGATGGCCTGATAAAATTTTCTGTATCATGTGTGGTTTTGGGAATGCATGTGCTCACTGTAGATTGCACCCTTTTGTTTTCCCTATGGACTCAGAATGCTTGCACTTCCATTGCTATTCAAAAGGTCTGATATTACTGTGTTGAAGGCGATGGAAGCCAGGAAACTAGTATGCTTGTACAGCATTAAAATGAAACCCCACCTGCGATTGTAAGGTAAATCTGCATTTAGGTTTATAAACCTCTGTATTAAAGTGCAAAAGAAGTTGGCCTACGGTAATGGACCTAAATATACTCTTGAGCCATATTATTAACTAATATTTAGTGATTCATGAACAACTGTTAATTTGTTGTGATGGGTTGCTAGATTTTCGTCTACAATCTATGAGATTATGAAAATATGTGCTTTGATCGATGAGATTTCCTATAATGGTATCAACCTGAGGCATGCCTGCAAATGTACCCCAATGTCGGAGTTGGCTATGGCGAATTAAACTCCTATGAGTTGACTTCCATTCGGTCGTGTCCCAACACATAATCACAGTCACAACCTCATCGTGGCGGCATATTTATGATGACTCCAGAGGCATATTGATGATGACTAGGACTTACTTACTGGGATGAAGGATTACCCACCTTATGTGTAGATAGTATGGTATATTTCTCTTTGTGTAGGCATATATTTTTCTCTTGTAGGTAAGTCCAGAGTCATGTCTTACTAATGAATGCGAATTATTAGCTTGTGCTAAAGTGCTCATCTGAAGCAAATAATATAAATATAGGATATGCCCTGTGAATGGGAGTCCTAAAGTGTAAACAGTCTTATAGGAATATAGGGCAACAGAATGTTTGCCGATTGTAATCAACATTTGGAAAATATTATATAATGCTGCAGTTTGGTGGACGTAACCCCGAGAGTGGGGTGAACCACGTATATCAGTGCCATGATGTGTATTATTTTGTATTATGTGTCTTGATGTGTATTATTTTGTATTATGTGTTTTGACGGGTACTATTTTTCTTATGTCCCTGGACGTTCTTGGTTTATCTCTTTATCTTTTATGGGGTAAATGGTTGAGTGACTTTTGCTATGAATGTTTTTAAATACAAAACAAAGATTAGCTTCACAATGGTTAATGTATATGTATGGTCTCATGTGGTGTAAAAGGAGGAAAATTCTGATCCAAGGCCTTCACCTACAGTATATCATGTAATAATATAAATGGTGGAAGGAACACATGATCGTTTTTATTTAGTATTTACCAATGCTGATATATATATAACCAAAATACTGTCATAAAATGTTGTTTGCTGTACGGTTAATACCATTAGACAAACTTCCCTATAATGCACATGGTTTTGACATGATGAATATAAAATTCCTGTTAAAGTTGCCGCTAACAAGTTGAACCTCCTTTGTAGTAATAAAAGAACAAGCAAAAAAACTTTACCACTTTTACACACATATTGTCATCAATGCAGAGAGGGACATTACAAATGGTATCAGAGAAAAGTTAAAACGCTCGAACCTGATGGACTCATCGACATGCAGGTATGTTGTAAACTATGTGATTTAACTATGTGATAGTATAATGCAAGGAAATATTGCTGAAATTTCTGCACAGCTTCTGAGTATTATGTGTAATGCATGAAGTTAGTTGTGTGTACTAAAGTACGGGAAATGTTATTTGTTTTGAATTGAGGAATGAGAAAATGAAGACACTAATCGGCTTGTCTAGAGCAAGATATACTTATGTGTTTTACATATTTATTGATGAAGCAAAGTGCAAGTTAAAATTGTGTTTAAAATTGTGTTTAGTAAGATTAAGTGCACAACAAAAGATATTGAAAGGAAGTAAAGCCTTGATACGATGCACAAACATATTTTGTCGCAGTCTAATAGGATCACATTATCATGTAATTTGTTTATGAGATAAGATGCGACTTATTTTTGGGCAAACATTTGTGAGTAGGTAATGCAGGTGTGCATGGTTACAAGAAACAGCACCACATGAGGACCAAAGGAAAAGATGGAATCCTTAGTAGAAATGGTAACATTGGGAGTTTGTATGATTCCCTGCTTATTATGGAAAGGTTACCAAGACGGTAACATTTGAATTAATTATATTGAAATTTCATAGCTTCGATAATTGTCATGCTAAGAACATTCTTTATAAAAAGTTTTGAAAAAAAAAAAACTCTAGTATGATAGCTAATTCCAGAATCTTTTGAGATGATCTATATATGCATCAAGTTATGTTGAAGGAATAATGTAAGTCACTTAGGTCTAGAGGGCTTAGATAGAAATACCTTGAGGATAAGCTATGGAGCATGGGGAGTTTCAGGCTACCACATGAATATGGTATTGAGCGGGTAGGAGTCAAGTACGCCTAGAGTTATAAAAGTTGTGTTTGAGGAGGAGCTTCCTGGGCTTTGGAAGAAAGAATGTGTCAAGTAGATATTATGATATTTTATGTTTGAAATGACATTTCATGTATGTTATGGTAACTCACAGAGCACTGTGATTTTTTCAGGTGGTGAATTGTGGAAGCCCTAGTTTGACCACAACAGAACAATCGAATGTAAGTTAATTAGACTCCCTATGAAATTTGGCTAGAGTATAGCCAAAGTGAAACGGTAAAGTATCTTGTGCTTAAAAGATAATGCTTCATGTTATATTGCACTAAATAGAGACTCGTATTGGATGAACAAGAACATCACCAGACCTAACATAAGTGGTTAAGGTGTGAAATGGTGGCAAGTAACCCCCTTAGAATTACTGATGTTATCAGAATACATATGTCCCTAGTTTGCAACACATAAATGTGGTGTAAAGATGGGAGGTCTCTTCACTGTGATTATCCAAACAACAGATGGGTAAAAATGTCTAATGTTATTTGAGATGATGAATGTTGCATAACATTTTTACACTGACACTGCAGGGTATGCCAAGAACACTATCAGTTGGGATTGACTGCTAGAAAAAGTATTCGCTGCCTTCAATAATGAGGTTAAGGAATGCTGATTGTCGAATTTTAAGGTTTTATGAACCAAGGATTCAACTGTAGATTATCTGGTTTATACTGACATTGCAGGTTTCACCATAATGATGACGAGTGCTACTTTTAGCGTGCACTACAATATATAAAAAAAAATGCCCACATAAATAAGTTGCGCTCAACTTGCACAGAAATGTGTAAGGATTAATTCCTAGATAATTTACAAGGTTATATCACTCGTAAGTGATGAATAAGCCGCTGCTACTCATGGTTAGTTAATAAAATTGTGAGTTATTGACAGATGATTTGAATGACCGTATAGCCGACTCACAAGTTGGGACAATGATGGTAAAAAGTCATGCAAGCACCAAGGGGTGTGCAATATGATTGGTAAAGTGAAATCTATACTAAAGAAAAAACATTGCATGTTGCGGGAGCACCATGGTGTTAGGAAAGTGATTGTTGCATGAGCACATCGGTTTTAGACATGTACGCCGCAGGAGCACGATGGTGTTAGGAAAGCGATTACTGTGTGAGCACATTGGTGTTAGGCGCATGGTGTGGCAAGAAAAGACCTAGGCAAAACTGGACATGTGGAAGACAGGACGCTGTCTGATGTTGCTGAGGAGAAAAATTTTGAGTGGTGGTCAAAAGGGAGAGTAACCTCAGAAATAAATGTAATTCCACACAAAAAATTAACTCCAGGGAGAGTTCAAAGGATAACGAAAAAGAAAGTTGTGATAGCAGTTTTCCAAGTCACTAAATGGTGACATGTCTTAATACGTAAATGTGAAAGTATGATGAAACTAAATTATGCTGAATTTTTGTGATACATTGATGTTAATAGGATGCATATCTAAATTAGTGTTCAAGTTGGGACCATAATGCAGTCCTCATTCTTGTAAATGTTAAAGTATGTAAGATCTGACGAATAGTCTTCGTAGGTCTGACGAAAGGGAGGTTAAGAAACAGAATTGGGTTTTTGTTCACAAGAATGTGAAAATAAGCCAAGGAGGCCAGAAAGGTTAGTAATGACAAACAAGTAACACCAAGGACAGTGTTCATTCTAGGGGGAAAGGATGGAAGATCCCCCTCCCACCTTGAAGAGCCAAGAGCGACTACGATCCATAAAAATAGAAATGAATCATAAGTGCATCCTAGAGGAATGGAAAACCCTCACCGCAGTGAGGTTACTCCCGCTGCAAGTTAATCAAGGGCACTTGAGACATTCTAACATTATTATAAAGAACAATATATGGATGATGGGGATATACTTTTGAGGTATGTGTTAAATTGTAGAACATGGAATGTTACGTATAAATCATGGGACATCCCACGGTGAAACAAACCGCATACATATATATAGATATACTATATGTAGAACATTACACATATAATAATGTAGAATATTATATGTGCATATATTGGAGATGTATGTATATATATGGGTAGAACCTGTAAAGTTACTTATAAACATGGAAAGGTATAACAAACCTCAGTGGAACCCTATATAGATAATAATGTAGGATCATATATA
>LPNX010792928.1:152093-179249 GCA_001517045.1 Pseudotsuga menziesii | reverse complement strand
CTAGCCAATTAATAGGCCAGGTGGAATACCATTAATTCTTTCCCGAATTTCTGAATTTTAGCCTTTTATAGATTACCCGGATTCACAGCCATGCAGTGTGCTGAAATCCCTAAATTCTTTTCTGGTAAGACTACTAACGTTCAGCCATTATCTATATTTTAGGCCCCTGCGTTTTATAAAAGGGGGAAATGCTACGTTTATAAGGGAGTTATGCAACCGGAATAAGATCTCGTTCAGTTGGTGCCTACGTGACAAGTAGATCAGGAATATTTAGGGTTACAATTAAGAATGGACACGGACGAAGATGGTGAAGGCATGGTATGCAAGCGTCGGGTAAGAGAATAAACCAAGCATTCTTGCATTCGATTTATAGACAGGTATGGAGCCAAGTTGCCATATATGTTCGCTCTGAACTATAGTTTGCCTTTAACCATATTGATTGAATGAGTTTTGGGTTATCGATCCACCATTCCTTGGGTTTATGATCGTTTTTTATTCCAGAACTAGCATCAACCAAAGATGCATTTGCCCAATAGTTTACCCCTTGTGTGCAATCCATCAGCCGCGTTTTGGATTTGTATTTCCAACTCGGATCCTTATAGGGAAAGAAACTCAGTTTCTAGTGTAAATACCTTCTGCATATGCATGGGCCATCATATACATTGAATCGGTCTTGGAAATGGGTTTGCAGGTGTGACCTCGTCTGGGTTACAATTAATTGTGGTTGCCGAGTAATGGCCCGCTGTCTTGTTTATAAGTCGGATTTTTATTAAAAGGAATTGGGTAGTAGTATGAACTCAAACCGTATTCGTTTGGGTAAAAGTTTCATACCGATAAATATTTTGTTATTTAGCATTGAACAGATATTTTATTGTATGCCTGAGTATGGACTCGGCAATTGTTGAATTGAGGAAGCCTGGTTAGGACCTGTTAGCCCAAGGGTACATTTGTATGTTGTTTCGGATGTTCATTTTCTGAATTTTTGGGTTGCAGTGCTTCTAGGGTATGATTGGTTTCGTCCAAGTTAACGTAACAGACACTCACTTTCACCTTCATGCTTTTGGTTTTCTTTATGAAATTGTAAACAGAGTAGTAGAGATATTCTTCTCGGGTTCAAAGACCTTTATCGTTCCAGATTTGATGGTATGCCAAAGTGAACTGAAAACAAACCAATGCGTGTCTCTTTATCTACATAGTTTTGGGTACAAAAATGATGGTTGTTATTGTGGAATAATTGTTTATGCATAAAATATCATTGCCGCTTCTTGGTGAAAATAAATATTCGATGAATATATATTATGGCCTTAAGAGAAACAAACTTAGGGTTAATCGTGGTTTAGATCTATGCCTGTGAGGTCCTACTTATTTATTTTCCTTCCCAGATGACCATAACCATAATTGGATTGCTAAGTCGAATGTTGTCTCATTTTTTCTCTTGCAGACATGGATCTGTATTTTTGGACCTTTTGGGCAAGCCTTACGCCTTCCCTCATCAAACTGCGATCCGGGTATCAGAAATACCACCAACGTGAGCAGTTCCTTGCTGCATTCTAATTGTTGTTGGTGCCTCGGCTTTATCAAGGTGGATCACGACCTCTTTAACATGCCATCCTTTTGGTTTAAGACTTATGAACTTAACTTATTGAGGTGTAGATGATGGTCTGGTAAACTTTTCTGTATCATGTGTGGTTTTGGGAATGCCTGTGCTGATTGTAGAATGCACCCTTGTGTTTTTCCTACGAACTTGGAATGCTTGCGTTTCCATTGCTATTTAAAAGGTCTGATATTACTGTGCTGAAGGCGATAGCAGCCAGGAAAGTAGTATGCTTGTACAGCATTAAAATGAAACCCCACCTGCGATTGTAAGGTAAATGTGCATTTAGGTTTATAAACCTCCGTATTAACGTGCAAAAGAAGTTGGCCTATGGTAATGGACCTAAATATACTCTTGAGCCATATTATTAACTAATATTTAGCGATTCATGAACAACTGTTAGTTTGTTGTGATGGGTTGCTATATTTTCATCTACAATCTATGAGATTATCAGAATATGTGCTCTGATCGATGAGCTTTCCTATAATGTTATCAACCCGAGGAATACCTGCAAATGCACCCCTATGTCGGAGTTGGCTATGGAAAATTAAATTCCTATGAGTTGACTTCCATTCGGTCGTGTCCCAACACATAATCGTAGTCACAACCTCATCGTGGACGCATATTGATGATGAATCCGACGGAAATACCTTTAAGGACTTACCTACTGGGATGAAGGATTACCCACCTTATGTGTAGATAGTAGGGTATATTTCTTTTTGTGCAGGCATATATTTTTCTCTTGTAGGTAAGTCCAGAGTCATGTCTTACTAATGAATGTGAATTCTTAGCTTGTGCTAAAGTGCTTATCTGAAGCAAATATTATAAATATAGGATATGCCCTGTGAATGGGAGTCCTAAAGTGTAAACAGTCCTACAGGAAGATAGGGCAACAGAATGATTGCCGATTGTAATGAGCGTTTGGCAAACATTATATGATGCTGCAGTTTCGTGGATGTAACCCCGAGAGTGGGGTGAACCACGCATATCAGTGCCTTGATGTGTATTATTTTGTATTATGTATCTTGATGTGTATTATTTTGTATTATGTGTTTTGACGGGTACTATTTTTCTTATGTCCCTGGACGTTCTTGGTTTATCTCTTTATCTTTTATGGGGTAAATGGTTGAGTGACTTTTTCTATGAATGTTTTTAAATACAAAACAAAGATTGGCTTCACAATGGTTAATGTATATGTACGGCCTCATGTGGTGTAAAAGGCGGAAAGTTCTGATCCAAGGCCTTCGCCTACAGTATATCATGTAATAACATAAATGGTGGAAGGAACACATGATAGTTTTTATTTAGTATTTACTAATGTTGATATATATATAACCAAAATACTGTCAGAAAATGTTGTTTGCTGTATGGATTAGACAAACTTCCCTATAATGAACATGGTTTTGACATGATGAATACAAAATTCCTGGTAAAGTTGTCGCTAACAGATTGAACCTCCCTTGTAGTAATAAAGGAACAAGCAAAAAAAACTTTACAACTTTTACACACATACTGTCATCAATGCAGAGAGGGACATTACAAATTGGGTATTTAGATTATGCATCAGGTATAAGATGCAAACTGTACAAAGAATATGATGAATTGATATGGTAGAAAAGTGACTCCTTTTTTTTACCTAGGGGAATCAACAATAAGGGACGGGGTTGGTACTCAGATGACACCGTGTCTAAGGATCCAATCTCGCTACCACTACACCCCTAGGTGCATCGTGAGGGTCCGAACCATGGAACAGGGATAAGTTTAAGGGGATTTGAACATAAGAATTTCCATTTACAACCATTTAAAACATTTCAGAGTAAACTTCATAATGCTTAAATATATTTACAATTCTAAACTTCTGTGTGTTTAAGTATATTTAAACATTTAAACTTCATGGCAATTTAACACAATTCATTAAGAATGAAACTTTAACTAGAATAGAAAATGCTCATCTTGGAGTTTAATTCAAGTATTCATTAATCGTCCATATAAGAATGGAACTAACATAGTAACATAGTCAATGTAACTCATATTAGTCCCAACATTACAATCATAAGACAATGGACAGAAGTTCAACTTTTAACAATTCAATTTTTTATTATTTGTTAATACTAGAGTATAACTTTTATTTTAAATGCAAAAAAGTTTAACTTTATATTAAGAAAGTTTAAACCGGAGTATACAAAAAACTGTATTCAAGAATACCCTTTTAACTCAGTAACATCAGCCAGATAGGATCAAATACTAGAGAATTTACATCCTTACTATAATAAGATTAACTTCCACCTAAAATATCATAAAAATACCCACACAGTGATAATGTATATACTTAACATGCACATAAGAGCCAAAATGTCTAAGGAGCAAAGAGGTAGAAAACCTCATTATGTGACCAATCTTCCTACCCTCGAGAGAGAAGAGTTGTGCCAAACCTCATAATGGATGAAGCCATCTATATCATGTATCCCCACCTTTGATAGTCTATCACTAACATCATTATATTCATAATAAATTTGTTGAAAAGTTATGCCACTAAACATTGAACTCATCCTTTCTACTTCCATCTTCGAGTGATCCAAAATAAGAGAATGAAAGTTTGATTCTTCTTTATCACATCTAATTATAACCTTTGATTCCCTAGTAATTAGAAAGTCTTCAATATCGCAAGCCTGTGTCAAATAGAGAATGCCCCAAATAGCTAGGATCTCTAGAGTGGAACTAAAAGAGTTATATAGTCAATGATAACTCATATTATTCCTAACATTATAATGAATATAGTGACAACATTTGTTAATTTTCACGAGAAATATATCTACGATTTAAAGTGAAGTTGTAATCACAAAGGAGTAGTAGAGGTTCTTGAAAATGAGACAACTAATTAACCTAAATATTATTGGGAGGTTCTCTCAATTGATACAATTCTAGTAACAGATATGATTTCCATAATGGATATGAAAGTTAATTTAATAGTTATGATTAGGAATTATATACATTTGTGTAGCTCAAGAGGAAAGTCGGGGGAATGATTGTAATCTATATTATTAAGCCATAAGAATACTCCATATCTTTCCGTGTGAATGTTTCCTTGACATATTGTTTGGGTTTTACTCTGTAAAATATTATGTTTCATGGTTTCTATTGTCCTATTGTGTATTATAGATCTGCAAGGGGAAACCAAGTTTATAGGGTGTGTGGGTAGATTCATGTGCATGTAGGATATTTACTTGAAGAGGAAGAGATCGAGTAGATGCATGCAAAACTATTCAAGGGAGTGTATCTTTTATATTATGTCAAACAAATGAGCATACCATAATGACATCACCTCGCAATATAACTTAGCTTAGTGGCATGCCACTTTTGGGATTCATTTGTGAGACCAAAGGGACTACCAAAAACTAGGGATGGTGAAACTAACCATCAAGCTAGCTATAGAGGGAGACACAAGACTATTCCTATGCCTATGTACTCTCGAGGAGAGGGAAGCGATGAGAATGGGGCGTAAATCCTTATACGAGTGGGTCAATGGTATTATTGATGTCATAGATGGATAACATGGTTAACTTGTGCATTTTCTTTTCTTTATCAAACACATTACAACATCATCATTCAATTTGAGCTATTTACAATGAAGTCTTAAGGTGAATAGTAACCTTCAGATGGAGGTCATGATATTAATCTTTTTTGTAAAAGGTAGAACAACATGTAAGGTAATTGAATCCTCCATGAATTGAAGAAGCATCAACAATGATAAGTTTTTCATGAGGGTCTTTGATAACTTTTAAAGAGGCATAGGTGAATCTTCATCAACATATCTCATTTTACCATAGTAGAGAAAGTTCAACATTGATGATAACATAAGAGAGCATACCATAAAAGAAATGAAGTATTTTAATTACTTAATTAGTTTTGACATTACATTGTTCTTTAAATAATAGTTAAAACATCAGTTGGTTATTTAAAATGAAAATTCATTGTGTTCCCAACATTAAACATTTAATAAGACAAAAATATACTTAGAAAAAGCAGTGAAAGTGGAATGGAAGCCATAAGCCGGCCAGGAAAACCCTATCATGCCAATACTATTGCAGGCTCATTTCTGCACGTTGGACATGAGTTTTTAAGGCGAAACCATACAAAAATGCACTCTGAGTGAAACAAATGTTCGCATGACAACTGTTTTGCAGGCTGTTCATTGGAAAAGTTTTCGTGACAGATTGAGCAAATGCGTTCATCACTGTACGAAGACTATTAGCCGCTTCCTCTTCCTGATTCGTAGAAGTAATAATGTCATTAGTCATTGAAATATCGATATTTTCATCTCTGAAAACGAAGTTATACGTATTGTTCTCTAGATGTTCTTGGATCTCACGCCACGTGAATGCGGAATTCCATATGAGTCTCACTGGAATAATAGAGTTCTTGATCTTCGTGTATGAGTCGAACAACAATTAAATTTTCGGGAAAAGTAAATGTTGTCAGATACTGTCCACTCTGTTCATAGACCCGAGTATTTAATTCAAGACGTTGAACGTTCTGTCCTCCCCACCGATCATCTAATTGTCGTAAATCAATATTGTCAACCATGGATACTATAAGCTCAAGCCTGGTAAAGTCTGTAGTAACACTGACAGTGGACACCAAATGGTTCTTGTCATCTCCACTTCTGCGCGACGCATCAGGAATAGTACCACGATTAACCATGTCTCCCACCATTCTCATAACAGTGAGAACCGCACGTCTCGCAGTCGCATCCATATCTCCGTTTCCTTCTGCAATTGTTACCAAATGACCTAATTCAAATAGATTAGACTTGACTGAATATAGCTCTACAGGTAAAGATCTCGGATGTGAAATCTCGAAAATGAAACAAAAATATTGATTTCGCTTTACGCATTAACAATTTGTCTAAGTGATATTATAAATATGCTACACAATAGGTTTTGGTCGATGGATCTTTGAGCATGCCGACATTTCAGAGCCACGTTCATAGTATCTATCAATCAATAGGTTTTTGTCGATCGATCTTTGAGCAGGCCGACGTTTTAGAGCCACATTCATATTATCTATCAATCATTTATGATAATTAATTTTGATCCATAATTTAATATAAAAGTCTGAATCTCCAAGATTTAGATGTGAAATTCGTCATATGGAAGATTGTAAACCAACCCCATATCCGTTCTAGGCTAGACTCAAATTTGCTATCACTTGTGTTGCTTTTAAAGGAGATGTCAACTTGCACCAATAGTTAGTTAGCATCTTGTACTTGATTCATACTTACCATGACATTTTCTTTGTTGTTGGTCATATTTTTTGCTATATGCAAACACCCCATGAAAGTCATTCGAATTAAGCAAAAATGATATTTTAGTATATTGAGGGTATAACTCAATTTTAGATTCATTACAATATGGAGAGACTCCTTTGTTGGTTAGACTCACTAATTCTGATTTGGTTAGTGCCCTTCATGATTGGAAATATAGAACAATATATTAAGGGTATAATTCAATTTTAGATCCATTATAATAAAGGAGGGACTCCTTTGTTGGTTAGCCTCACTAATTCTAATTTGGTTGGTGACTATCATGATCGGAAATCTACAACAACTTATAATTTTCATCTTGGTTTCTAACATGTCATTTGGGCTTGTAACAATCTCTTTTTCTTTATTTAATAGAAGTAGAGTATCGAGTTTCAACTAATGCAAGTTAAGAAACCTTCAGTATAAATGGGAGTGTTGAACAAGGTATTCCCTCACTAAGTTGGTATTAACAACACTTCTTATTAATTCCCCCATCTAGAGTCACCTCCCTTATGATTTAGGGGGATAAAATGTGAGAAAACCTCTTTGGAGAGGAGAACTTCCTTGTCAATACTTACCAGAAACGAAGATAATTCTTACCAAAAAGGGATAGGATTTTTAGCCACACTATGTGTGAGGATGATGGTCACTAATGCATCTTAGAATTAAGGTAGTTCAAGACAACGATGTGTATAATACAATATGTGAGAACATATTGTGCATGCATGAATCTTGCATAATGTCTTGGTATTTGGGATAACCAAGGTGGTTGGCATGCTCCCTCTTAAGGTGTCTCTTGTGTGGGTTGCACTAAGAGGGGTGTTGAGAATATTCTTGAGATTTGATAAGGTAGGGTACATTTTAGTAGCATGTCCTTGCTTCTCGTGCATAGAACATCATCGTTGGTTGACCTTGGGTGCAATGCTAGTGCTTGGTACCACGAGGGCTTTCAACTTAGGTTTTTTGATGCACACAATGCTCGATATTATCAAGTCAATGGTGGTTGCATCGCATGTGGAAGTGACCCTATAGGCATTTCTTTGGGGATTCTCAAAGTAATAATGAACTAAATAGATATAGTAAATATAGTGTATATGTGTAGTGATATACAATGGAAAAGATATATAATGTCGACATGATGGCACATGATTGAGCCAAATCATCCACAATGTTGTAGGGAGAGGGTTTTTAGCCAAAACAACCATCATTTCCTTCTCATATATAGAGGCAGATAATTCTTACCAGAAAGGGATTTGCTCGTGGACGCAATGGGATGTTGATGTTTAAAGAGAACAACACCAACTCCATTATCGCAAGCATCACTCTGAATAGTGAAGGGCTTGGAAAATTTGGGCATGTGAAGGTTGCAATGAATGAAAGATCCAAGGGAATAGTTGAGACCACTAAAGGTTGCATCTGAATGTACCTAATAGCACCACTCACAACATAGGATATATCTGGTCTCGAATATGTGAGATACAGAAGGCTCCCAATGAGATGTATGTAGAGTGTTCTATCTACGAAAGTTGTGGAGCCACCTTCTTCAAGCTTGATTTTATATAGAAAGGGACACGGGGTTTCCTTGCAATATTCCATGTGAAATTATTTGAAGGCCAAAGATCAATGATGGGTTAGCCACATACTTACATGTAAGATCTTGGAATGATGACGAGGAGAATCATTTATTTATGATCATATTTAATTTTAACACATAATGCATAAAATGTATGATTATACATCTTTGATATATCAATTTCCATCATTTTAACATAATATTTATGGTTGTCAAAGAGCTTATATAGATTTTTCATATACACTCATGAATAATAATTTACATGATCAAAGTAAACATATATATACATAGTTTGTATAATAGTTTATGATATTGTAATATCATCATGCATGGAATGAATTTCCATAATTTTAACTTACTATTTATGGATTTATGGTTATCACACACTTTATATATATTTTTCATATACATTTATAATAATTTACATGATCAAATTAGATATATATACTTTATGACATTGTATGGTTGAAGTTAAATATCATCATGCATGGATGAAATTTTCCTCTACCTTTTTATTATGGGATTTTATAACTTTTCTTTTCAAAAGAATTGACAAATCTTCATAGAATGAGGGATTTTAATGTTTTGAGAGGAATTCCTCTATAAGGTATCTGATTATGAGTTTTCCTTCATTTTTTGAAGATTCAAAAGATGGATTCTCTTATGCTCGATGATCTACTCATTATTATTTTGACATTTCCTTCTATTCTACCTTCAAATATTATTAGGTAAATCCATTATAATGCATCCATATATACATAAATAAAAAAATACATTTTCAAGCTATTGTGAGAGGTCATTTCTAGTGTACAATCATTACCATTTATCTAAGCCAACCTTACAACAAGGTTAAATTTCCAACAAAAGTAGCCATTGCATTAAACACTTTGCTATACTTGGGAAGACAAAGAAATTGGGTATTTAGATTATGCATCAAGTATAAGATGCAAACTGTACAAAGAATATGTTGAACTTATATGGTGGAAAAGTGACTCCTACTTTTTTTTACTTAGGGGAATCATCAATAAGGGACGAGGTTGGTACTCAGATGATACCGTGTCTAAGGATCCAATCTCGCTACCACTAGACCCCTAGGTGCATCCATAGGGTCCGAACCATGGCACACGGATAAGTTTAAGGGGATTTGAACATAAGAATTTCCATTTACAACCATTTAAAACATTTCAAAGTAAACTTCATAATGCTTAAATATATTTACAATTCTAAATTTTTGTGTATTTAATTATATTTAAACATTTAAACTTCATGGCAATTTAACACAATTCATTAAGAGTGAAACATTAACTAGAATAGAAAATGCTCATCTTGGAGTTTAATTCAAGTATTCATTAATCGTTCATATAAGAATGGAACTAACATAGTAACATAGTCAATGTAACTCATATTAGTCCCAATGTTACAATCATAAGAGAATGGACAGAAGTTCAACTTTTAACAATTCAATTTTTTATTATTTGTTAATACTAGAGTATAACTTTTATTTTAAATGCAAAAAAAGTTTAACTTTATATCACCTTTATATTAAGAAATTTTAAACTGGAGTATACAAAAAACTGTATTCAAGAATACCCTTTTAACTCAGTAACATCAGCCAGATAGGATCAAATACTAGAGCATTTACATCCTTACTATAATCGGATTAACTTCCACCTAAAATATCATAAAAATACCCACACAGTGATAATGTATATACTTAACACGCACATAAGAGCCAAAATGTCTAAGGAGCAAAGAGGTAGAAAACCTCATTATGTGACCAATGAGGTTTGATTCAGATATGTTACACTTCAAAAATTCAAGAATATATAAGAGAATATTCTTGGCAATCTCTTATATATGATGGTTTGATTCAGATATGTACATTCTTGATTACTTTAAGCAAGTGCTCAAAAGAATTATTTCAATTATTATTTTCTTTAATATTTTTAATACCTATAGATTGCTAGTACATCTACACTTGTTATCAAAAGTTGACCCTTAAAATGCTTTGGGAACACTGTAGGATAAGTGGAATTTCTTCCTTTGGGGAACGTTATCTTTTGTAAATAAAATGGACTAAAAGGCCGAGGAACACCTTTGAGTTATTCTCTTTTGACATGATCTATGATTAAGGCCCTTTTATGAAATTTTTTACTCATGTGTTTAGCAGGTCTTAGTACACTTTAGTACCAATCGACTTCCTATATTTATACAAGGGAAACCTGCCTGGGTACTAAACAATCCTACTAGTAGCGGGTCAATACTAATTAACAATCTAGAAATAAGGAAATTCGATAAATGCAAGTAAACCCATCGGGGTACTGAACAGGCTCGCTAGTAGTAGGGCCATGCTTGCATCGTACCAAGATAAACCCGCTAGGGTACTGAACAGGCTCATTGGTAGTGGGGCAATATCAGGTAAAAGAGCTCTGGTTAATGCACCTCTAGGTACATGTGTTAACAATAAAATATGTTTAGGCCTATTGTTCATGATGTCATTAAAGAATCACTCTAAGATGGACTTGGATCCAATAATCTGAGTTGAATCAATAAGTAGGATCTATTTATCCTAGTAACGGGACCCATAGCAGTAGATTCTTACAAATTTGATGGTAAGCTCAAAATTTATTTTTTTTTAGGGGGAAAAGACAGCTTTACAACAAGGCAAGGATGACTATTTTTCCCTATGATCCTTCCCTTATTACTTCATTACATGGTAGATAATGAATTTGCATATTTGAGTGATATTTTTATAGATATATATCTAAATCCTTCCATGCATGTGTTAATTTTCCTTTGTTTTACCTACCTATAATAGCATGATTGGACTTTTTTCTCTTATTTTGGAAACTACTGAATTTTCTTGTATGGCTTGCGGACACGCCATATCATTGGTTTTGGGGGGAGTATCAGACTGTCTGTCCTTTTATAAAAATGGCGATTTATTTCTCTAAAAATCATGAAAGTACAATTAAAAGGATCAAAGTAATTGTTTATGTCATCTCCTTGTAGGTTTGAAGCTTCAAAAAATATATGATTAATAGTAGTCTGATCTGATCAAGAAAAACTTATTTTCCTATAGGAAATTTATACGAAGGATCATATGAAAAGTTGAATAATGACCTGAATGACAAGCCAAATGATGTTCTGAATACGCATGATGATATTTTCCCTATGATTAAAGTTAGCTTAATTTTCGTTTTAGCTTAAGTCATATCATCATTATTAAAAAATCATATCCATAAGGGTACTTTTACTAAATTTTGACCCATGACTTGGTACGATCTCGATCTAATATGATCTTGTTTTACCCTCATATAGGCTTGAAAATACCTTCGGGTACTTTATAATGATTACTATGCTATCATCACCTCATATCATTTTTCATTCACACGTATAAACTGCTAAAATGTCTTTCATTCGTACGCATAAGTTGTTAGACAATTGATCTTCTTATTAAAATTAGGATTATGGTAATGAGTATGGTCATATGTTTGCATTAATTTTAATGTTCAACCTGTCCACATGTTTTAAGAGTAGTCATAATGGCACAGTCATCCAAAATATGCCAACATGGCTGCACGATCATTTGATCGACTGAATGTGGCATGCTTTATATCAATATAATGCGAATTCTTTCCATTGTTTTCGTATGACCGTTACTACTGTAGAGTCCTAACACCATCTTTTCCCCACATTTCTCATAGATCCCTATTTTCATCACCTTGGCTTCACCATGCCAAACTAATTCGAACTAGAGAGTTATCAGGATCTATTCTAGATACCTGAATTTAGAGACTGTCGTGAAATCATTTTTCGTGCAAGATGGAACCCTTTTCTCCATTAGCTACACGGTTTTGACAAGGAAATCTCATTACTATTCGCAATGGACTTTGATGGGAGAGAAGCAAGGGTCATCTGTTTAGTTTTTCAGGTCACTGAGGAGTCAATAGCCCAGGCCACCAGGCTTCCCCAAGAGGGGGAACGTTGGCACAAGCATTTGTTTGTCCCTAGAGCATCGCACAATTTCGCATTGAAACCTGAATGTAGTCATGTATCAGGAAGCAAAGGCTACCATCAAAGTTGGATCAAACCAAGATATCTCAATCCATTGACAGTCATTATCCACCTAGTCACTTGCAAAGGTAAGTTCAGCATTTTTAAATCTTATCATTTGTGTCTATTCACTCACTTTGTGGATCAAAAATACCTAAATTTCCCATTTTTCTATTTGCGGAGTCTCAAAAAAATGTCAAATTTGGTTTGGAATAACACCGTCCATCCCAAAACATCCTATACCACCATAGCATAATAAAACTTCTCATCCTTGATCAGCTTAAGGAACGAAACCAGACATGGGATACTTTCATTTTCAAGGTCTTTAACCCTCATCTGAATATTCGCAAGTGCCCCCGATATTATCATGGCTAAGAGTCTAGCCTATATCCATCAACAAGGAAGAAAAACCCTAACGTATTTCATCTAGATGATGATGCATTAGAGAAAAACCCATCTACATGATGTTCCCCTATTGTTCCTGCTGAATTCATACATCTGTCATGACCCTGTACTAAGAAAAGAAAGGTGGAATTTGCACAGAACAGTTGTCAACCCCATGTCCAGCCCTTGGTACAGTCAAGTGTCTAGCCCGACATACAGAGAGACCATCCAAATAGTTTGGCTAAAACACATATGCCTGACCTAGATTCGTATTTATATGCATTGGCTAGCCTTTCAGTCCATTTGTTGAATGACATTTATCATGAAGGTATTTATACACCAATTCAAGATTTAAACCCTGATAGTGAAGTTCCATATGTCGATGTTGAAGTGCCAACCAAAGAAGAGAACCCTCTATGGGATTGCAACCAGTCCCCAGAACCATGTCAACCACCATAGCCATCAGTAGAACAGCTAACCTCTGAGTTGACATAGTCGACGAATCAGAATGAGGCACATGTCAAGTTAATATCAGAGCTTCTAGAAGAAAAAAAAATGTTATAGCTACATATTAAGACTATGGAGGATCTTCATAAGATCGTCAGTACATCACAAAGGGATCAACACATAAGGTGTGCCCTCTTGAAGGCATAGGCTAGGAAGTTGAAGTATAAGCCACTTGCTTCATCAACAAGGTTGAAGGCAGCTTCTAGTGCAGCTCTGCCTTCTTCCCAATGATAGCTCTTACTTCGTACCAGTGGGACCTGGCATCCTTTTGGTTTGGGGGTATGTTGAGCGCCATTTTGTTACCATTTTTGAGCTAAAAACCTTATGTATTAACACATATTTCGTTATCTTTTTGCATATTTTGCATCATACAGATTACCATTCAGCTTTAGGTATGATCTTATTTTGGATTTATTTAAGATTGATTCATTCTTGATTATTTTACTATTTTAATAAGTAAATTTGATGTTAATTGATGTAATTGCTAACAAATGCATTCGTTAATTGTAGAGAATAATTTTTGGGTGAAATTGACACACAGACACACATTTGGCTAGATATGTGCATAGCATATCTAGCTCATCATTCAGCTTGCTAAAAAAACCATGTGTTAAAACTAATTGATTCTCCAGTATTTAAGCATGGAGCGACCTGCAAATTGCTTGTTTTCCACATGTCGAAGTATAATTAGCATGAGCCTCATTCTGGAAGGTTTCCAACATACCTATTTGATTGACATCATGCCACTAGTTCATGCCAACGAAGGGAAGCCTGTATGCCACCTCATGCCCGATGGAAACCAACTTGCGATAAGGGAGGAAAAATGACTGTGTGTTGGCATTAGAGAAATGGATTGTAATAATGGTTGACTCGTCTAAAAGAGTAGTCGACCACTAAAGGGTAGAATTGCTCTCTTTCTCAAAACTTTATATAAGAATGTTGGTATGAGAGAAGAAGTTAACAACAATAGTTTTTATCTCAACATGTTTACATGTAATTTCGACTCTGTAATACTTTTTAATTTTAATGGAAGTTTTGTTACACTGTCTATGATCGTGTTCTATTAGCTTTTAGCGGGATGTGAGTCTGTTTGCTGGGATGCCTCCCTCGCTAATCAGAGTTTTATATTTTCGTATACTCTCTTTCATTTCCCTTTTTTGTAATTAGTATAGTTTTGGTCATATATTGTTTATGTAATTTCATTCTTACAATCGTTTATATTATTTCCTGTAGCTTAGATTTCATTTCAGCAGTATGATGCTCGTCTTGTAATTGTTTATATTATTTCTTGTCGCGTAGATTTCATTTCAGTATTATGATGTTTACATAGTATTTCATTTTAAGTTGGCAACCAGTTGCATATAGACTAGATTGTAATTCCTTTTGATGCATTTCTAGTACATTGTTTGATTCAATTTGCATATAGACTAGATTGTAATTCCTTTTGATGCATTTCCAGTTTATTGTTTGATTTAATGTTAATATAATAAATTGCTTCAATACTGTAGAATTTACTCATAATTAGTTTCAATTCTGCTAATTCTTATTATGTTCTGAGTTTATTTAATTTCCAATTTCCTTTCAAATTGCAAATAGGTAATGATGTTTTTTCAAGTTATGAATTGGATTTGAATTATCTTGTAGGGTAAATGTAGTTATTATATAGGTTTAAATTCTTTATTTACATTCTAGTTATTACATGCATGAGTCAGTTGTCCCTAGTTCATCTAGATTAATCATTTTTTTCAAAGTTTTAATTGTTTTTGTATACATATTGTCATAGAGATAGTCTATTTGGTTTGTTATACAATCTCCCATTTCAACCTCTTGTTCAGTCTTTCATCTAGTCCTTAGCATATTTTACATAGTTTAAGTCAGTTTTCTTCAGTTCTTTGAGCATGTTTTGATTAGAATAGTTAGATAGTGATTATATTTCCTTTTAAAAGTCCGTGATTAAATTATTTAGAGTACTTATTAAGTCTTTATTTCTTTTTACCATATGATTATGTTTTGTAATATTAGTTTGACTTGATTTCATTTTTTTATATGTGATTCAAGGTTAGTTATATTAATAATTCGGTAGATATGTTGATAGGTTATAAATAGAAGTTGTTCTTTTTAGTTAGATGGTTACTAAATAAGAATTAAGATCATCGTCATTAGGTTTTATGTTTGTTTATAAGTTAGGTTCTCTCCTTTGCATTTCTGTTTTGTCTTTTGTTAAGTGCCCATGACATAAATAACCATGTTTACCATTACTTGCAACTGGACATTTCTTAGTTTGCATATTTTCGTAGAGGTAAAGTTAGATTTAATTCCCTTTAGTTTCTATACCTCATTTGAAATCCAATTTGACTCTCCTTCTACCCCTATGCTAGTCACTGTAAATGCTTATCCCGAAAACAACCCAAGAGAATGGAATTAGTATGAGTTGTCATGTATATTCTTAGTTATATATGCTAGTTGATGTAATTTTGTAAATCCTCCTTTGTATAGTTAGCTTTCAAAGTTGTTTAAAGTAGTAGAATAGATCTTAAGGGATAGTTTATTATTATAAGGTTACCTTGTTTTTATTTGCATTCCTCCAATAAGTATGTATAAAGTAGAGTAGTATAACTGGATACTACACTAATCTTCTGTCCTAGCTTAATCTTCTTAACTGTTGAATTTTTAGGAGTCTAACCTTGTTTCTTATCTTGAAAGACCTTTTGGTTTGTGTTTGTTAAAATATTTCCATGACATCTTAGGAATCCTCATGTCTTCACATATATTTTGTAGCGACTCCAAGCTTACAAACCCCAAGCAATAATTAAATATTAGGTAAACTATTCAAGACAATATTTTTCCCAACACGGGCCATAGGATCCTCCACCTTCACATGGTTAGTCCTATTGAGTTGAGAATATTAAATTATTCTCGAAACAGAGAGGAGCTCAATGAATGATAAGGAAGAAAACATTAAAAATAGTTATTTCTATAATTGTAGTGTTTAAATTTTACTATTGCTATTTGACTCCTCCATTGGAACTTGTTACATATAGAGCTGAGAAATATTTTCATAGTTAAGAGGAAAGGCATGGAATTTTGATGTGATTGATGGCCTTATATACATAGTGTTTTTGGTTCTCCATGTTTTCTTAGGTGATCTATTATTAACAATAAATTTACTTGAATATTTGAATAGTATTGTAATTTACATTGTAATAGTATTGTATTTATTTAGATTGGTTTTGTTATTTTCATAAACAAACAAATATTTATTTGATGGGGCCTAACATGAAATTATTGCAATAGAAAAAAATTTGAAGTGTGTCGAATGATGTTTTGAAAGGTAAAGCAGAAGAAGAGAGTGCGAAGCTCCACAAATCAAGGTATACTTATGTTTTCGTTCGATTGATTGAACTATGTATTGGGTATTTATGCATGTGCACACATGCACATTTAGTTTTTTATGATGATTACCTTACATTCAGGATAACTTTGCTCTATCTGAACTATAAATTTAACTTAATTAGTTTGATTTATCAAGTTGTTTCTATCATTGAATAACTTAGAAAAGAAACTTCTGATTTTATGAGTTAGTAAGTTGTAGAATACAATATTTTAATAGAAATATTCTTAAAAATAGATCTAATGTATTTGTAGACCAAGAAGTCCAAGAGAGTACTTTTATAATGTATATATGTCCTTTCCTTTATCTCATTTCAGTAGTAGCATTAGAGTTAATTTGTTTATTTTCATTAATTCTAGAATGTTAAAAGAGGAAATGTGGGTCTTATTCCATAAATGAATTCTAGGTATCAAACTCTATGAAAAAAATAAGCCTTTGTGTTGTGTCATAAGCCTTTTGTCTAGCATCATTCTTAAGCCTGAAAGTATACTATAATCAATTAGATTGATTAATGGAACAAAATAAAATTTATTAGGATGGGACTATAGTCTTATAGAAATGTGTCTTCACTTTTCAAAATATATTTTCTTATTGTATTTGGTTAGTTGACGTATTTTTTTATGATTTTATCCAAAGTGCACCCTATAAGTCCCAAATTCCATATTCGCCATTCTAGAGCATCCATAAATCAATATGGTAAGTAAGTAGATCCGTTTTGGATGTAGTACAAAACTAATTTAACATGGGGTAAGAGACTTGAACCCTGCACATTTCTTAAATAGCATTTCCTTTACCAAATTATAATGGGAAATGCCTATCCCATCCCAATGAGAGAGAGTGTTTCTTGTGAATATACCTTTCTTTGTTCTTGTATTCACTTTTCACTACTTAGCCCCATTGACTTATGTTTGTGGTCATTTGTCAGAAAATAATATTACTATCTTATCTTATCTTTATCTATATGTTTCCACAAAAGAACTTAAACTTCAAGATACTAATACTAATAAATCATTACAATTTTAATCTTCTAGATCGTACATGAAATAATATATGAAAACTACCATCAAAATCTGTCTTTAATTTTTAAGGATGCTACATGTCAAAGTTTCCACAATTTTGATACTACCATGAACTTCAAAATTGCCTAGATTTCTTAATAAGGTTTATTTTCATAGCTAGAGTCCCTAAACTTCCAAGAAGAGATGATTTGATGCTACTATGACCTCTAAATTGCTTATATTTGTTGTTTGGAATCTCTAGAGGCTGCTGTTGATTTTTCAAGCAATGGTCTGTACAAAAATACAGCCAAACCTGCCTAAAAGCCCTCCTTTTCATCTAAATAATGGATGATTTTTGACCCTTTGAAGTGTAATAAGTATTTGAGTAATCCATAGGAGGTGAGATCATCATGTGTAAAGCGGTTAGTTTTTTTCTCCTCCAAAATATTGACACAATCTCACTCATGCCAAGAGATCGACATTATTATCCTAGAAATAAGCTTTCCACAAAAAAATGAAAGTGGGGCGTGTGGGAATAAAGCAAATTTTCATTCAGGTTGTGCATTATTTCACAAAATAATCATGCAAGTTACTTGAATTTTGTATAAACTACTGTATTTGTGTGGCTAAAATGAATTCAATCCATGCACTAAATATTTTCCCATCACATAGGTACACATCAAAGTTTCATGACCAAAACATAGGCAGGCCATGCATTACACAACTACCCACCAAACAGTCATGCTACATAGTTTCACAACCAATTGATAAGAAATATTTCACACTTTGTGGATGCTAGATCACTAGACATATTTGCAATAATGTTACATGATCATACTTTTTGTATCCTATGAGTTGTGCAAATGTGGGTTGAATAGACAAAAATATTTGTGCAACTATTCTGTTAATAGTCTTGTAATTCAATGGAAAACCTGATGGGTATCATAATGGTTGTATAGCCCTCTAATATATAAATGAAATGGATAAAATGAAAATAATTTTAATACCTCTTCCCTCATGATCTTGAAATATAATTTGAGCCGTCAATTTGACCACACCAAGTTTCAAAATAATTAGTTCAAAAAGGATGGTCAGAAAAATAGAAAGTGAATATGAATTTCAAAATTTTGGCCCAACCCATTTATAAAGTACCACGTCAAGATTCAAATGGACTATTATGGATATCAAGTGATTCCTTAATTTTCATCATTAACACAAAAATCCTACTCTAATATGCTTCCATTTGGCTCACTCCATTTATCACCATCCTAAACTTATTTTGGATCTATGCATTGGTTTTATGTTGTAATAGGATGGTTCTCACAAAATGGGTATGATATCCTTCTCCAAGTCTTCCCATATCTATTACAACTCCACAAGAGGTCATTTCAGGACACCCACAACATACTTTATATCTAGAACTTTCAAATGACACTAAATTGTTGCTACAAAAGGTTTTCTGTTGGGTAATCTATTGGTGTTATGAAGATACAACTAGGACTGTTGATGTATCCAGTCACTTGTTCTTAGATTCAGGTTCTCAAGGAATCGTGGAAATTTCAAAATACAACAATCCTCGAAAGCTGACCAATACTCAGTCTAGCAAGTATTACATATGTTTTGCAAAATATATTTAATATTAGGAATATTTTATCAAATATATACCAATAGAATTATATGTTATAGTAACAGAATAAAGGACTCTAATTTCCTTGTAGATGCTCTCAAAGCTTTTTGTATAAATCAGTAGATGATTTCAACATGTAAAAACTTATAGACTCTACTCGGTAGATGATTTTTTAATTCAATCTTACCGTTTTTGTGAGAAAACAATATCTCATCCATCCATTATTAACAATGATCTAGTTTTTTTTCAAATTGTAGTCCACCTAATATGTTGATTGGGAAATGTTGTATTTCTAAGAATACTAATTAACATGCATTTTCTAGTTTGATTAAAGATATTGATCCCCTTTATTAATTTAAAGCATCCAATTATAACTCCCCTTTGTCCTTTCAGTTAATAAGTTAACATGGACACTCATAGTAGCATATTGGACTCTTTAGGAATCTGTATCGTTGTCCACAATTCCCACCTTAAGGGTTGGGGTGGAGTCATTTACTAAATCTCCAAGGACATATTCCTTCTACCATGTGCATTACTATTTGACCACTTTTTGACTCGGGAGACTTTTGTCTTTGAACATGGAATCTCCATGAGCTCACACTCAAAGCTAATTTTGCAAAAAAAAGTATGGTTTTATAGTCCAAAAGTTATGTCAAAGTAGAATTTTGGCACTCAAACACAATTTTTCCAAGGATACGTTCACTTAAATCTAAATAAATGAAAATTCAATCCAAAGATGTAGTATACTTCCTTATTGTTTATAGCTCCATAATAATAAACTTTCTTATATTGGTGACCAACTGTGGTAAGGGTATCCCAATCCAATATTCGAACAAAAGATTGGAATTCCTACTCAAATCAAATCTTTGTTAATGAGTATATAGGTTGACTAAATAGAGGTTGCTATCTTCATAAAGAGGCAAGCTTCATCCATAAACTAGGGAACTTACCAACAATGTGCACTATGTCATACTCAGCCAAAAATTAGAAAAAAAAAAACCTTTCCATTCGGTTGGATCGACACCACATTCTCCAAGAAAGAAACCCATAAGTATTCTACATATTTTTTAGTGATGACCATAAGCTATGAAACTCTCATATCATGATATGTAATAGTCCTTGTACTCCTCCTTTAAGGGTTGTAACTACTGAACATTACCTCTATGTAGGGCTGAGATTATGCCCATATCATCCCTTTCTACAGTTGTTTATGCCCAAAGGATTTCCCATAACTTTGGATTCAATTCCCAAATGAAATCAAAATTGTCCAAACATGACTTAGTGCTGACCAAAATTCATGTTTTAGGGTTGTTATTATTCCAAGAATTGTTTTTTGAGATATGAATTTCAAGAATCCACCTAATGATTCATAATATAAGTATGATAATGACACTTAGTAATTGCAAAAAAATTTCCCAATGTTTATGATAACATGGATGCCATATATCCAAGTTATTATTGTGATGAAACAAAGACACCTAGCTTGTCGTGTATCCTAGTTATTGTTGTGATGCAATCACAAGTGTGACACCCCTCTCCTACATGATAATTTCAAAAATTAAAACACATATGTAAATTTGCTTCTACTTCATTTTCCCAAAAGAAAGTACAGAACTCTATCAAAATTTATACTCGAATTTCCAACTACAACTAATTTTCTAATAAGAGTAAAATTTGTGAAGGAAATACTTTCTTCTTACCATTCTTTAACAATGAAATTCCTTTGAGATGGAGTTCGTACAAGTAAATATGACATGGGAGGAAGTAGATATCCATTTTCAAATATATTAGTGCATGCTTAAGAAATGTGGTTACACCATCTTTTCATCATGATGATATTGAATTATGTGGAATTACAAAATATGTGATCCTAATTTAACCCATATTCGAAGAAAGTTTAGATTTGATATTTAGCCATTATTGTGTTTACTTCAATGCTTAATTCCAACTTTTGAGGTACCTTTCTTCATGACGTACTTTTCCTAAGCATTAAAAGAATGAAATTTTACAATGCACTTTACTATTTTGACATAGTGTATAATGGTAATGTTGATTGATATATATTATGCATGTTGCATTTTACCTTTTAGTTTTTGTGACCATTGGACTAGGGAAAGTATGAATTGTTTCTAAGGAATTTGATGCTTATGAGAATGATGGGTGTTGTCATGAAGGTCCTTAACAATCATGAGTATATAATATAGTTCTTGTAGACAAAAGAAGAGATGATATTTAATCATGCCAAACTACGGCCCCATCTCAAATTCATAGATAACAAATGAGTTGAAGCTTCCAAGGTATGCACATTACTTCTCTTCATTCACTTCATGGGAATTGGTAGTGTTTTTTTAATGAATGACAATATTTTTTCCCTTGGCTTAGTCCTCAAATGGATAAATTTCTTTTAAGTTTATTGTTTTCCCATTGTTTTCTAATTTTTCTGTAATGTTTATTTCTTATTTCTTCCATTGTCTATGATACCATGTTCTAGGATGGCATACTTTTTGGTTTTTCTGTGGAATTCTAAGTGGATTTTACTGTGTTGGGACCTCTGTCAAACATGACATTGTAGTTCAAATGTTTTCTTTTATAACTACTATTATTGGTAATCTACCCAGTGTTATAGATAGGATAATGTTCTTCAGTTGTGAATATTAGATAGGGAAGCAGTCAAGGGGATGGCTAAGGTTGAGTTAATGATTTTCACAATGCTTTATCTGCCATCTTAAATCCCCTAGAGACCTTAAATTTATTGAGAACACTAAATGCGAAATTTTTACTTTTATTCGATCTTAAAGTTTAGGCTTAAAAATTAATATTTTAAACCAAGATGTGTATCTCATCTTTGAGTTCGTGGAAAATGGGTAGCTCAAAAAATTGATCCATGGTGCAAGGTCACGTGTTAGGGATTTGAGTTCGAACTAGAGGATACAAATTGTTGTGGACATGGTAGAAGGGTTGGAGTATATCCAAACTTTTGTGTAATATTTGCATTGTAAAGTGTTTTTATTGAATTTTTTTTGTTATGTAGATGTACCCCTAATTTGAAGATAAAGTCATTGTTAATAGAAATCCTAATATTGTGTCATTGTAGGAAACACAATTTTTTTTTTATACATATTTTAATCATTTGAAAGATGATTGAATAGTTTAAATGTGTTTGAAGCATTAATTCCAACTAAAAACAGCCCTTGTTTGTTCAAAACGACTTATACTTCCCCAAGTGTAGTAATTTATCTCTATGAACCAACACGATGATAAAAGTATTTGTATTATAATGTTTTTACTAAGATTATTTTTTCTTTGCTTTCAAGTATTTTAGCATTTTTCATGCTTCAAGAGAAATCAGTGAATCAAATACACATCTAGTCAAGAACATGATTTGGATAGAAGCATTATTAGGAACCATAAATACAATAACAATTTCAGCTGAATGACTCTATCCTCGTTAAACCCACCAAGCATGGATGATCATCATATCATCAATAGGAATTATAATACTCAAGAAATTGAAAAACATAAAGAAAATTTGAATGGTACATACATATTTTCTCAATATTGCAACTAACAAAAGGAGACAACATCAAATTTCAACTACCTGGAATGGAAGTGTACCCTTACATCATCACTAGAAACTAGCATAACAAATTTGAATATAGGGTCATAATAAAACCACAATATCAAAACCATGCATAAGTAACCAACATAATAATCCAAAATAACAAATTAGAACATTATCCCCACAATTTCTACCCAAAACATATTTTATTGAATTACATGAAACTTTAAAATATAGGAATGGAACCTTGAAACTAAACTATAATAATTACAACAATAAGCATCCCCTAAGATAGTAAATCTAGGTCACATTAGACCAAGGGTTTAATATCTATCTTTGAAGAACACCATCAATGCTTGATGTAACTGTCATGATCCTGCCAAAGCTTCATGTAGGTATTTGAAAATTACAATAAATCAAATACTTTAAGCCTCATAGATCTACAAAAATAACCATCTTCAGAAAATGGATACAAACAACAAACTTTTATGAAAATTACTTGGTTGTCATTACTAGGCCATGAATTGTATTATGGATTGATTCATATGTTGGAATCAAAGGGAAAGAGATAGGATGACATAGGATATGGATCATGTATTCCAATCATTGATACCCCATTCCTTCAACAATGGATTTCAGACATGAATTCTTCACACAAAACCTTACTGTTGGAAATCCATTAAAATATACCTATTCATTGTCTCATATAAAGCAACATTCATATTGTCATGTTTTATTTGGGATCAAACTAGATGCTTCAATTAGAGTAAACAACAATATTTCCATTGGATAACACCTTACCATCATATCAATGTTTTCCCCTTCCAACTTCAGTTCAATACCTAAACAAAAGCAATGTCTAAAGGATTATACCTACACTCCCTATTAGTTTTGTAAAAATCATGTGTTTGGGCATGAAAACTCATAGTCCTATTAATATTCGTTATGGCTATATCCATATAAAAAAGTATACCTTATTATAAAGCTACATTTGAAATCTTGATCAACTCTTAGTCTCATGCCTTGTCCATCCCATGACCTCATGCCTCAGCACACTACTAAGTAGCTTCTAGGAAAATATTTGTTGTAGGTAAAAGTATCAAATAACAATTAATATTTGTATCGGTATTTAGAAGGATATGGAGTGGGATATTATAAAGTAATTCTTTAGTTGATGACAATGTTTCTATAATTTTGGATTCATACATGGTCTTCCATTCATTGACATATCATTCTAACACAACAATATTTTTCCTCAATTCATGTGATTTTTTATTTGATTTGTCAAATATTTGTCCTTGGATCCTGAGGTAATGTTTCATTTTATCAACCAATTCTTCCCTTTCAACATATTTTCTTTGATTATCAACAGTCATGGTCATCCAATCCATACATTTTTTATCTAATTGTTCAAACCTTTATTTCAATATGGATAATGTTCCTGTGGATACCACTAGTTCGATGCTAGAGGGGGATTTCCTTTAGTTTCTTCCTTGATTCTGCATGTTTATGTTTTAAAGAGTAAATTTTATTATTTGATTCTTCCAATTGGACACTTAAATAGCTAGCAAACTTTTATGTTTCCTCGAGTTATTTTATTCTTTTCTAATTGATTTTTTTTAGAAAGTAGGGAGGTGTTTTCTTTCCATAAAAAAATTGCTCTTCAGTAATCTTATGTTGCTCCTCTACCATCTATTGAGTGATTGGAAGATATTGGGTCATTTGAGAAATTTCTAAGTCTTTTATCATTTTTTTCTTTTTCAACTTGCAGAGTGAGGACTTTTATTGAGCTCTAGGCCCCTTGTCCTCATGTGACAACCATATTTTGTATCATAATGTTTTCATTCTCTAGTATCTTTACCCTAACATTCAAATAAGGATTCTTAACACATATATCCTTTGCTTTGTTTTTGTACTCATTCATGGAGGAGACAAATTGAAGGTATTTTCTATCAACAATACAACCCCTATACCATTGACACATCATCCTCACCTAGAACATATGCAATCTCAAAGGTTACTTCTGAGAAAGGGGTTCGTCAATGGTTCATATCTTGGTAACATTTTGGATCGGTATTGATATTATATGTTTCATGTACCTTGTTCCCCTTCTTGAGCATGTTATCTCCTAATATTTTAAGGGGTAAGTCATACATGTTGGTTGTATGACTTTCTCCCTAGAAATTTATTGTGTCATCTAGGGAGTTGAGGCCCACCCTTGATGGAATATTTTTTTTTAAATATATAGAATCCCCTTGGTTATCCAACATCATGTGGCCCTGTTTATATGATGTCACCATAACTCCAACAATAGTGATCCGATGAGATTTTATTGGACATTACACAGGAATGTCAAAAATTGACAACTAGGTCGTCGCAAATTCGACCCCTAACAGTCTCTTTCGACGACGTCACCATAACTATGATGATAGTGATCCGTCAAGATGTCGTCAAACATTACATGGGAATGTCAAACATTGGATAAATAGGTTGTCACAAATTCAACCACTAATAGTCACAAATTAGTCAACTAATCATCACAAATTCAACCAATCACAATCGAAATATGACAATATGGTTGTCGCACAAATGACAAGGAGAGGTAGATCATCCAACACCTAATAGTCTCAAATTCAACAATGATGAGTCTGAAATTAGACAACATATATGTCCCAAATTTGACGGCGTAAGCCTGAAATTTTACAAAAGGAAGTGGCTCACCTTCGATAAGGATAAGTTGGATTTTTGACATCCTAGGCGTAAGAAATTCAATGACTTAGTGCTGAAACACTTCAGCACATCAGCCTCATACTCTGTCGAAAAGTTGACAGGGTTTCACATGTGGTCGAATATCTGTTGATATTTCGTCAACAAAAAAATGATGTTTTCGAATAACTGACAGGTTCCAGTCAATTTTCAGACATGGCATTCGTTGGATTTTGGGCTCAAATTATGTTGTGTCATTTTTAGAATAGTATGATGACCGAGATGAATACTATGGTAGAGTTTAGGCAAGATCATTCATATTCCTTCTACCCTCAAGCGAATGGACAAGTAGATGTAGTTAACAAAACCTTGAAAAACATTCTAACTCATAACATTAATGCAAGCCGATCAAATTGGCACATCATGCTATATCCTGCACTTTGTGCAGACCAGACTAATGTTAATACTTCTACTAGATTTCCACCATTCCAACTCGTACACTGAGTGGAAGCGGTCATGCTAGTTGAATGTGAAATTAAATATCTTAAAAGAGATATTATTGTGCTTCATGATACTACATATTTAGAATAGCATTTGCTTCACTTAGAACATCTAGATGAACATCGTAGAGATACGTTGACAACAAACGAAGCTAAAAAAGTATAGGGTCAAGAACCAGTATGACAAAGCAGTTAAGCCAAGATTTTTCTCTGAGGGGGAACTTGTCTTGCTCTAGGATCAAGATAAAGAACCCATCGAGGCAGGAAACTTCAAGTCTATGTTATTCGGTCCCTATGTAGTGTGGAAGGCTTTGAAAAAGAGAGCATATGAATTGACTGATTATGATGGAAATAAGTTGTTAGAGCCTAGAAATGGGCTTTACCTAAATATGTACTATGCTTAGGCATGGTGCTTGTTCTTGTATTTTTATTGTATGTATTTTTTATGTACAATAGTTAGCTGTTTTATGTTTCTTATACAGTTTACTGTTGTTTACAGATGTTAGCCAATTGTTTTGTATATTTTGCGGATGGTGCTAGTCGCCTTACTTGTAACCTCACTTCAGCCACTTGGGTTATCTATTCACCCTTAGGACAGTTATTTTCCTTTGGTGGCACTTTGCTAGGTCCTTCTACTAATAATGTGGTTGAGTACAGGGAAGTTATTGAGTTGTTATGGGATTCTACACTATGTGGAATTACCCATTTGGACGTCATACTTGACTCTCAACTCATTGTATCCCAACTCAATGGAAAATATCATGAGCAAAACCCTACTTTGTTACGTCTATTTTTGCATATAAGATTACTTGAAATAAACTTTGAATACATTTAATTTAATCACATTTCAATAAATGAAAATACAATTAGTGATGCTTATGTGAATTACATATTAGCTTGGCACTTAACAAACACTTTATAAAATAAATATGACATATGCTTTTGAAACACATGTAAAT
>LPNX010792928.1:121854-152029 GCA_001517045.1 Pseudotsuga menziesii | reverse complement strand
TATATATATGTAAAATATTTCCATAGATATATCAATATTTTGATCTGTATATCCCATTATAATTGTATAAATATACAAAAAATGGGATCGTAATCCATATATATATGCCTATAGATATAAGCCTTATCCTCAGCCTCCTCGGCTATAGCTGCCTCCTTGACCTCCCTGTAATGAATAATGACCCTAGCTACCCTTCTAAGAAGTCATATCTAGGTCATCGAAATCCCTACTAAAAAATCCTGCATAATAATTGGGATCCTCTATATCCACATGGTAGGGACACCTTGGGTTATCCTAGTCATATTCCCCTCGAGAACTCATTAGTTGCTATAGTCCCCACCATGTGTGGGCTGCACAAACGTCCTAGGATTCCCATCGAGGTGTACAGGCTTGACATATGCATTTAAAAACATTTAAAAAGCATGAAAACTTTTATACATATGTATATACATAACCTTATGATTAAAACTCATAAAAAATAAAATAACATAAAAATATATAAATACCTATCTCTCCCCATGGCTCCCTTGGCGAGAGGACAAGGTCATTGTTTCCTTGAAAGTCCAATAAGGTGTATGGGAATTAATTGAGAGTGGGTACTTTCCTTTCCCATCAAAGATAGAAATAATCATCATAAACAATTTGGAATGAACCTCCACCACCTTGCCATAGAAAAGATTCTTCCCATATAGTAATTATAAGATGGAGGGGTGAGGGCAGTGGTCCTGCTACTGCAGAGCTGAGAGAAGGAAATATCAAAGAAGAAGAATGCCACCAAAATGATTGCATAACAAAAGTTCTTCCTTCTCCCCCTCATGAAATCAGAGATTTGTTTCTTCATGATCATGATCATACCTGAGCACTAATCAAACACTATACCTTGCATGCATTCCACTACAACTCACATTTGAGTCTAAGCGCTCAAGTTTAGTGAAGAAGAGATGACAATCCTTTCCACCATGCTTACTGTCACTTGTAATGGAAAGTTAGTTATTTGAGTGATTGGGACACATGTCCCCTTCTTTCATGTACCTAGTGGGAAGTAAGTATCAATGTAGTCCTAAACACTCATAGGGTCACCACCCCTACTAGTACCTTCAATTTTTATGCGCATGCCTCTGTAGGAAATCCCTATAATGAAATAAATGTCTACTGCTATAATCTCCAATATCTCTCCTTGTATATCAAAAATACCTAGGTTATGATGCCAATAACAGATAAGAGTCTCTAGTAGGCGAACATTATCCCTCATCCTGGATGTGCAATAGAATTTTAGTAAGCCACATTATTGCAAAGCTTCAAAAGTTGGGGAATCCTGCATCATTTCTCGATCCATATCTTCATNGATCCATATCTTCATGCTCTCTCTCTCTCTCTCTCTCTCTCTCTCTCTCTCTCTCTCTCTCTCTCTCTCTCCATTCCAAAACCATTTTGTACCTATCTAGCTACCATTTGCAATCATTAAAACCCATCATTTTCTTTTGATTCTAGCCATGTTTTATTTTTTCACAAGTCGTGCAGCATATGTGACTATGCTTTCAGCACAGCGTGGGTCATCTGTGGGTTGCTTCACATCAACTCACATATAAAACACATATACGTGACTACTATAATAGCAAATGTGCGTATGTTTCATGACCTATTTAGGGATTGCACAAAATCATAACATTTTACACTAAAATCAAAGTTAGAGTGGATACAAAGAAGGAGAAAGGAGAGATAACCAAACTATAATTTGCGGAATTAGATTTGGTCCAGTGGTTTGTCCTCGGTGATCAATTGAATTTGAGAGGTAAAAACTTTCTAGGTTTAGTAATTTTCCAAATGGTATGTCTATTTTTGTTTTTTGAACTCTGTATAGCAAAAATTTCAAAATTTTGACCAATTACCTATAGATTAAAATCCTTTTTGAATGTATAGACTAATACCATGGATTTTTGCTAACTACACCAGGTCGAGAATCATTAAAAAGTTGTTTTCCACCACATATAGTGTAGGATTTAGCCATTATTGTTGATATTTCATTTATAGCTTATTCGTTATTAAAATATACGATCACTTTTTAATCCATGGACGATGGTGTCAATCTACTTTTACCTCGTATACATCATTGTTCCTCCATGGATAGGGCCTCCTTCTTATGGGTACCCTAGTTTAAAACACTTTATCATCTTTTTAGTACCCATGCCACAGTTGTGCTAGGTTTGTGGGAGCGTTTTTAGTAGTTTTCCATGACAAAATTAGGCTTCATTTTGCATCTTTGACAAGCTATCCCTTTTTGTAAGGCTCCTCATCCTTATCGATTTTTATTTATGCCTTGGTCTGACCCCTAAAAATGGACTAGATTTCTGAGTGAACTTATTTGTTTAGACTCCTTAAGAATAAGTTAACAATCATCCACTTAGGTATAAGTTTATCCATTTTTTCAACCTTGTGGTTTATTTAGGAAAGAGGAATACTCTCTTTTCTACGGAATTGAGAAGAGTATCTTCAGACATAGTTTTATCTCTTTTCCAAACCGGAGGGACTAAACTTACGAAAAAGGAACACCTAGTTTTAGCATAGTTTTCTCTTTTTTCATGTTCTCGACCTAAACATGAAAAAGATTCCAAGTGAAATTTATGTATTTGTCATGCTCGCAAAATCTAAAGAACAAAGCATCAATTTTACTGTTGTAAGCCCCATTTCTTGTAATCAAATGGATCGTTTTGAGTGATCTTGCCTTCCTTCACACGTGTTAAACTTCTTATTGCTTCTGAAAGTGCATCGATCTAGTATTAGTATACCCCTTTTTTAGACCTTCTCGACTAATTATGAAAAATGTATACCTTATTTGTCTGAGAGCTATGGAGATTTCTTCTGTGGATTGTTTTATACTTTTCCTACCTCAGGAGACTAAATTGTATGAAAAATCACCCCCTAGAGTCTTCTTCAAAGTTTTCAGACTCTCAAAATATGAAAACACTAGCAAGCATGTATTAGTTCAGGCTCATAAAATACGTGAATCAATGAATATCAATCATTATTCTTTCACCTCTTCAAGCTTGTAAAAAACGAGGAGAGAATAGAGTTGAATTTCTTAGAATCGTTAAAATTTAACAGGAAAGGTAAGGAATAATTACTCTTTTTTAGGTTATAAACAGTGGCAGCATGTCATCCTTGAACAAAACACTCCGATCTTTCCAATACTCATGTCTTAGTTTACACTTTCATCTCAGCTATTACATTGAGTTTTTACTCCTCCACTTGTGCTTTATACATGGGGAATTTGATCATGTCTCCTACATGAAAGATAAATCTAGTTGTCCTATCTGCAAGTCAAAGTTGCCTCGAGTCATCTCTGTGTTGTGCTCACTGTTCAAGGATCTATCACTTCATTGGATTATTATCTTGATATACATCATTATCCTCTTTGATAATTGTTTGGTTCTACCTTCCCACATTGAGTTTCCTAGTCACTCTTGTGATTTGTTGAAGGATTCATTTCCTTCCTCCTCACATCATAGTTTCTCATCAGCATCTCTTGAAGACGAAGACCTAGAGTTTTGATTATGGTATCTTAGGATTCACTACCCTTATTTGTGAGATCCTTTGCTTTAGTTTTAAGTATCAATCATGTTTTGACATACTGTCGAGTTCCTTCCATGTTCAAATTTATCCCATCTATTCACATGGTAGGGATTGTACTATTTCCTTTGGATTTGGATGAATAACTTAGGTTCACCTCTATAACCTAAGTTGCGTAAGATTGTGTAATGTTCAACTACACTGCTTCCATATTTTGAAGAGTCATCATTGTATATTGTTTCTTCGATCCACCTTTGTAATATATGTGGTCTTGTTACCCATATCATATGATGCAATCAAATATTGTAAAGGAGATACTGTTCCTCTTTGTTGAACGTGGCATCCTCAGATATGATTTTGTATATGGATTTGATATGTATTTGTTTTTGGTATCTCCCTATTTCCTTGGTAACTGAGTTCTACAATATTAAATATTGTAACGTATTTCGGCCATCACTTCCCTCTGACCTCATACATTATGGGGCATATGTTATCATGTAAAATGGTACTTCTCTATCCGAGTGCTAACACTCAATGTATCTGTACACAAAACGAAAAAATAGATAGAAGTAGCCAAACACTATAGCTAGGCATGACCTTTGATACACCTACCAACTAGACCTATTTTTTGAATGGCCATTGAGGTGAATAGACGACTATTTCCATTGAAAATTGCATATCATACATGAGTATTGACACTGCAACTCGCGTATATATGGTCATAGTTGAAATCCATGGGTTTCCGTTGAGAAAGTCTTGTATCATACACGACCTTCCAGTAATTATAGTCACATATTCCTTAATCCAAATTTAAAAAATATAAACATGTTTAGTCGAGAAAAGTTGGGACCTTAATCATAACTATCCCAAATTCCCCATCGATCTCAACCTTTGTAACTTTTCTCTTTCCTTATGTATAAATAGAGGGTATGGGTTGAGGATAAACAATCATACTTGGGAGAGAAAATTTATGCTGGTGGTTTTCCTTTATATATCTTGCATCAACAGAACTCAGTGTCCTTGTCAAATGTTGGGTTGTGATCTCACCTCACTTGTTTATTAATAAGGAGAGTCATTCTTCCAATATTGTGTATTTGCAATCTTGTATATTGTGATTTATGAATTGTCTGATTGTTCTATCATAAGCATGTTGTTTCATTAATCATTCATATAATATATAATATATTGTAGGAAATAAATTACTCTTGGAAGGCGTTGGAGATCCCATGGAAGATTTGGAAGCAATTTGAAGAGAAGAAGAAAAGCTAGGATCCATAGTCGTAAATAAGGTATGCCTAATTTCTTCCTATTTCTCTTTCAAATTCTGAAATGTTTGATTGTCTGCAATTTAATTTAGTACGTTTGTAACCTAGAGACCCTAGGTTATAAGGGTGTATTTTCTTGAACAACAGGTGCTGGAGGGTACAGTTGTGCCATTTCAAGTGGCATAGAAGTAAACGATTAGGGAGAACTTACTTGATAAGAAATAGTCTTGATCATCCTGTAAATTGAGTGGGATGTACCCAAGGGCATTGGGTTCAAAGAAAAATGTAAAGGATCATCTCAAGGATGGTATAAAAATACCTATATTGTTCATAATTCATATCAAAATTTGGTCCCTCAACATGGATGTTCATCCATTTTGGGCAATGTGGTTTCCACATCCCTTTTAATAATCGCTTGGAGTAATTTTAGGATCCAATCCGACAAAAAATGGGGTTAGATGTATATTTTAAACAAGTTCCTTTATCTATTCCATTCATGGATGTGATCCATGATGTTGGTTGAGGTGCTTTACCAAAATTCTATGAGTTTCAAGAACTAAATTGTGATATATGGTTAATAGAATGTATGTAAGGAAAGTAGAGGCAATCGACTCAAAGATGGAATAATTCAAAAATGGTAAATTGACATACAATTTGGCCACTGTTCTGGTAAGCATTTATTTAAGGGGTCTAAGAAGAATGAGGTATTTGACAATGCTGATAAATGAGAACCAAAGGTGAAATTGCATAACATGGTTGGCCATGTCATCTCCGTATGGCTGGCCAATGGAATCTTCCTTCTCCGATCACTTCAGATGAATATGTTAGAACTAGTAAGATAAGAATGTCATTATCTGTAGTAGAAGTTGTGTATTAAGTTGCACTTGATCTTGCTATGGACCCTGGTCCTTTCTCTTCGCGGGTGGAGGAGGAGGATCTCCTGGAAATTCTAGCTTGGGTAGTTGAGTCTTCATGCTTGCATGATTTCCTCAATGATATTTTTCCTTGAGATGAAGCAATTCTCAAGGTTATGAATTGTCAAAAAAATATTGGGAGTATTTGCATGATCATTCTGACTTTCTCCTAGAGCTTGAACGAGTCAAACATGAATACTTCAGGAGGACCTTAAGCGAGAGTGTTGGTCGGCTTGCATTCCCATTAGGAATGCATGGTATATATGCCAAAGGGAACATGTCAAACCTTTTTCCTATGATTTCGATCAATATCTCTTGGATTCTTGGAAAAATTGAGAATGTATACACCGGTTCAGACTCCTGTCCTACTAAATTCAAGAGATACACTCATATTTTTAAATATTTTTGTCATATATTTTCTTGGTCATATGAAGATATGTCAGGAATTGACCCCCACATTGTTGAACATGAGATCATAACATATCCTCATGATAAACCTATTCGACAACACCTACATGCAATGAACCCTTTCAAAACACCCACCATTAAGGATGAGATAGAGAAGTTGCTCAAAGTTGGTTTCATCTATCTAGTTCCCTTGACCAAATGGGTGTCCAATCCTATTCTAGTGGATAAGAAGTAGGGAACCATCTGAGTATACACCAATTTTCAAGACTTGAATCAAGCTTGTCCAAAAGGTAATTTCCCCACATCATTCATTGATTACATTTTGAATGAGTGTGTGGGGAGAGAATTTTTCTTGTTCATGGATTTATTTTTAGGGTATAACCAGATACAGACTAATCCTAAGGACCAACATAAGACTGTGTTTATTTTTCCTTGGGGTACCTTTCCATGTAGAAAAATGCCTTTCGACCTTAAAAACACTAGAGCCAATTTTCAATGGGCTATGATTTTTTCTTTCCATGAACTCAAGCGTATTATCAAATTTTACTTGGATGAATTAGTTTCTCACTATCGCTTGCGGGTGTATCATCTAGACCATTGTATCTTACTTTTTGAAAGATTCCACTCATACAAAATTTGGTTAAATCCTCAAAAGTGCATCTCTTCTGTGAAAGTGGGTCATTTATTGGGATTCATTATATAGAAGGAGGGGATTAAGGCTGATCCATTGAAGGTTGAGATAATAATTCAGTTGTGTCCCCCACGTATAATTGGACATCTTCATACTCTCCAAGGGATGGGAAATTTCTTGCGTCGATTCATTGTAAATTATGCGAATTTGACCAAGGGGTTTATGTGAGTATTGAAGAAGTGTACTTCATTAATATGGGATGAGTGAGCCCAAGAATCCTTTGATGCCCTTAAGAAAGCCTTAACATCAGCCCCCATTCTTAGTCCACCTGAGTATAGCCATAATTTCTTATTATATGTGGTCGCGTCTCAAGAGATTATTGGTATTATTCTAATCCAAGCAGACGATGAGCTCAATGAGCACGTTCTCTATTATCTTAGCCAGAATCTCATTTATGTTGAAATTATATATAGTCACTTTGATAATTTTTCCTTGGCGACTGTTCATGTAGTCCATTGGTTGAGACATTATATCCTACTTTGTTAGACTACCATTGTAGCTCACATTAATCGATTTGAGTTTGTCTTGAATGTTGATGTATTTGTAACTTTGAAATCTATTCACTTTTATATTTCATATATTGTATTTCATTGGTCCCCGATGTTCCTATCGGGAGAATCATTAATGTAATCAATTCATGTCAATTCATAGAGGTTAACCCTCCTTTGTTGATTAGGGGTTAAAGTCCCCACAGTTTCAAGGCACTAGGGTTATTAGACTCTCCTAGATAAGTCAGCCCTAGTAAAGTTGTTGTCAAGTCAAGAAATAGTATAAATAGAGAGTGAGACTCTCTACTTATCACAGAGTCACTCACACTCATTTGTAGCACATGAGTGAGAAAGAAGGAGCTGGGATAAGAGAGAGAACAACTATTGAAGATCATATTACTATATTTGGGTTTTACTACTGCCATTAGTGCTTCTTCTATCTATAAGTAAGTTTTGGGGTTTTATCCTTTATGGTTTCCCCAAGGAAAATCTTTGTGTCTATTGTCTCTTTTGATTGATTGTTCTGCATGTTATTCTCTCAGATAAGATCCTAATATAACAATGTCTAATTGATCTAACACAGTATCAGAGCTAAATTTAGAACAAGACACTCTGTAGTTGCAGAATCTAGGGATTCTTACTTTTTGGGTCTCTCCCCACAATCCATCAGCAAAAAGAGGCTACATTTAATATCCATTTAAGGGTGCATCTTTTTGTCAAATCATAATATGATTCTGAGCACTCAGTTTTTGACCTACCACTGCATCAAGAAATTAGGGCTTTTCACAAAAGTGGAAATTTTTAGTGAGTCGAGGCTCAGATTTCTCTCCTCCTCAAAATCAAAGTTTAGGGACAAAAATCAAGTTTTTGGTTGGGTAGAAATCTAGGAAATTCAAACCCTAATTCTCCCTAGAACCAGAAAACCATCACTGCAGAAGATCAACTCTAGATCTAGTTTTCAGCTCCTCAAATTGGTAAGATCTAAATATTTTGTATTTCCATTTGAGGTTCTCTATTAAGATGTCTCATCACACCAAACTTGATGAAAATATGGAGGGAGCTGACAACTTCCAAGCTTGGAACTATAGGATCGCGCCGGTCCTCAAAGAAAATGAGTTGGATTCTTACATCAATGAAGAAGTTCCAGAGGGAGATGAGGCTAAGGCCTTACATAAGAATAAATTGGTCATGGATAAGAGGACTATTGTTGATTCTATCAAGGATCACCTCATACCATAGGTGTCCTCCCTAAAGACACCTAAAGAGATGTTTGATGTCCTGACCAAGCTATTTGAATGGAAGAACATAAACCAGAAGATTCCTTTGAGGAACCAGTTGAAGAATGTGAAGATCCAAAATGGGGAGACCATACAATCATAATTTACAAGGGTCTCCCAGATCAAAGAAAAACTTGAAGCAGTGGATGAATAAGTAGAGAATGAAGAAATTGCAATGAACACCTTGAATGGTCTCCCTAGGTCTTGGGAATCCTTCATTCAAGGAATTTGTGCTAGAAGAAAAATATTCACCTTCAGTAGACTGTGGGAGGAATTCTAATAAGAAGAATCTTGAATAGAAGCCTGAGAAGAAAAGATGGGAAGTGAAGATCAAGCTCCCATAGTACACTCTAGGAAAATAAGAATGGACTATCATCATCACAAAGGTAAGCACTTTCACTAGAATGATAACCCTAGAAGATTTAACATAGATATTTCTAGTATGAGATGCTTTACATGTGATGAGAAAGGACACGTCTTGAGAAACTATCCCAAAAAAAAGGTGTCTCTCAAAAGAAGAAGAACTACAAAATAAGACATTATGCTCATGCTATCGAGGATGATGAACCTTCCAAGAAGAGAGTCAAACAAGAAAGTGAAGATTCTTCAAGTGATGAAGAATAGGTTTTTATTTCCACTCTCATGGGAACTATCACACATGGAATCATTGATTGAATTATAGAAAGTGGGGCTTCCAAGCATATGACGGGATTCAAAGAATCCTTTCTGAAACTCTCCGAACATGAGTCACCTCACAAGGTGAAAATTGGGGATGAATACCATTATCCAATATAAGGTAGAGGTGAATCCTCATATAAGATAGACTCTGGAAAGTCTATGAAGATGAAGGATGCATTGTTTATATCAAGACTAAAGAAGAACCTCATCACCATCTCCGCATTAGATGCAAAAGGCACAAGGGTTGCATTCATAGATGCCCAAGTTCTTATGTGGGAAAAATGAAAGACTATAGATGGTTTAGTAGTGATTGGAGAGAAAGAGGGAGGCTTATACAAGATAAATGGCCAACCAGAACAAGCCTTGGTCCATGAATCAGTAGAGCCAAATGAATTTTGGCACAAAAGGCTTGCACATGTGCACTATAGAGCACTACCACTTGCAAGCAATGCTGTTGAAGGTCTCTCGAAAATATAGGAAAATAATGAAGGTGTTTGCAAAGGATGTGCGAAAGGAAAGAACACAAAGAAGACATTTCCAAGTAGAGAGAGAAAGGAAAAAGGAAGCTTGGAAATCATCCACTCCAATGTATGTGGTCCGATGTCATCCAGTTCATTGAGTGGGTATGTATACCATGTTTCTTTCATTGATGATTTTTCTAGGAAGACATCGATATAATTCTTGAAAAACAAAGATGAAGTATTTAGCAACTTCAAAGAATTCAAAGCCTTGATCGAGAACCACACAGAAAAGAAAATCAAGACTTTTCAATCAGACAATGACTGAGAATTCACATCAAATGAATTCAAAGAATTATGTAGAGATTTAGGGATTAAGGGGGAGTTGACAACTCCATATAATCCACAACAAAATGGGGTTGGAGAAAGAAATAATAGAATGATCATGGAAGCTACAAGGGAAATGCTTCATGATCAATATCTTCCCATGCATCTATGGGCAGAAGCTGCTAGAACAGCTGTGTATGTACAGAACCATACTCGACATAGAGTACTCGAGAATAAGACACATGAAGATGTCTTCTCTGACAAGAAACCAGAATTCAGTCATCTCAGAATATTTGGCTGTCTAGTGTACATACGCATTTTGAAAGAAAAGAGGAAAAATTTAGATCCTTCAGGATAGAAGGGTATATTTGTGGGATATATTGAAAACTCAAAGCCTTACAGAATATACTTCCCAGGATTTAAAAAGATCGACATCAATAGGGACGTAACATTTGACAAAGAGTCAGTTTATAACAAATCTAGAAAGAGACCTATTGAATACCCTAAAGAAAAAGAAGTACCTAGAATTCAAGATACAACTATGAACAATGCAACTCAAGAAGAATATTGATAAATAGAAGAACCCCACGAACATGTAGATCCACCCCCAGAGAAGAATCCTCACAAGAGGAAACCTACATGGGTATGAGAGGCTATCCAAGGTGCAGAAAGATATGGGGCTCCAGAAGAAACACACATAGAGAGGAATAGAACTAGGTCCTACTACAGATATGTAGCTCTATTATGTGACATCATTGATAAAGAACATTCCAACAATGAAGAAGCAGTAGAGAAGAAAGAATGGAAGGATTCTATGATTGAGGAGTATCAGTCGATCATGAAGAATGATGTCTGGGATGTTGTCCCAAGACTAGAAGGGAAGTCTGTTGTGAATTATAAGTAGATCTATAAGATCAAGCATGCTGCAGATGGCAGCATAGAGAAATATAAAGTAATATTTGTGGCTCATGGCTTCTCCCAAAAAGAAGGAATAGATTATCAAAATACTTTTTCACTTGTAGCCAGATGCACTTCCAACAGATCAATACCTTCTCTGGCTGCAGTAATGAAATGGAAGATACACTAGATGGATGTCAAGACTGCTTTCTTGAATGATGTAGTAGAAGAGGAAGTGTATGTGGAGAAGCCACTCAGTTTTGAGACACATGACAAGGAAACTCATGTGTGTAAGTTAAAGAAAGATCTGTACGGTTTGAAACAGGAACCCAAGAAATGGTACGAGAGAATTGACAGCTTCCTATCCAGTTTGGGATTTACCGAAAGTAAAGAAAACTCCAACCTTTACTACAAGGTTGAAGAAGGAAACCTAGTGATACTCCTACTGTATGTAGAGTATTTGTTTGTAATAGGTGTAGATGGGTTGATTGTTGATACAAAGAGGAACCTTGCTGCCGAGATCGAGATGAAGGACTTGGGTATGATGCACTACTTTTGAGGCATGGAGGTGTGGCAGAATACAGATGGATTCTCCTTAAGACAAGGAAAGTATGTAGTAGAGATCTTGAATAGGTTCGGGATGATGGAATGCAAGGCCGTGACCACACCTATGGAATTGAACCTGAAGCTATTTAGTGATGCTTCATTAGAGTCAGTTGATGCTATGATGTATCCTTAGATGATTGGGTCCCTGATGTACCTGAAAAACATGAGACTAGATATTTGATTTGTTGTGAACACTTTGAGCCAGTTCCTGAAGGATCCTAGATATGTTCACCTATCTGATGCAAAGCATATTCTGTGGTACCTGAAGGGTGTAGTTGATAATGGGCTCAAGTATGAGGCGAATAAGAAGATTAACCTGGAAGGTTATGTGGATTCGTACTCAGAAGGAAGTGCCATTGATAGGAAGAACACTTCGAGGTGCTACTTCAGTATGGGATTAGGTACGATCTCTTGGTTTAGCAGGAAGTAATCATGTGTGGCACTGAGTACAGCCGAAGCAGAGTAGGTTGCAGATTGTTCAGCTAGTTGTGAGGCAGTGTGGCTTAGGAAGCTACTATCCAATTTTTTTTTATCTCTAGTTGGATTCTACTTGTATATATTGTGACAACCAGAGTTATGTGAAGTTGTTGGAGAACCTGGTGTTCCATGAAAATTCAAAGCATATCGAGATCAAATACCACTATATCAGGGATATGGTACAAAGGGGAGCAGTGAAGCTCCAGTATGTTGTGATGGATGACCAAATAGCTGATGTGTTGACCAAACCATTATCCAAAGTCAAGTTTGAGTACTTTAGGGACAAGCTTGGTGTTCATTAGATCGAGATTTCTTCCAAGGGGAAGTGATGAGTCTGTGAGCCTTTTTGACATGGTGGTAGGCGGGGCCTCCCATGGTCAGATGTAAGTGTTGGGCCTTTTTTACAGTGTGGTAGGCGGGGAATCCCATGGTAAGATGTAAATGCTAGGCCTTTCTGACATGGTGGTAGGATTGGTTCCTCCCATGGTTAGATGTAAGTGCTAAGTACTACATCCAGCATCAGAAAGGGTTGGATCTGTAGTGGAAATCCTTGCAAGAGGCAAGGTGCTGCATCTAGTATGAAAAAGGACTAGCTTGATAGGGGAAATCCTTGCAACAGGAAAGGTGCTAAATCTAGTATGAAAAAGGATTGGCTCTGTATGGGAAATTTTTGCAAGAGGCAAGGTGCTGCATCTAGTATGAAAAAGGACTGGCTCTGTAGGATAAATCCTTGCAAGACACAAGGTGCTGCATCCAGTATGAAAAAGGACTAGATATGTAGGGGAAATCCTTGCAAGAGGAAAGGTGTTGCATCCAATATGAAAAAGGACTGGCTCTGTAGGGGAAATACTTGTGTGAGGAAAGGTGCTGCATCCAGTATGAAAAAGGGCTAGCTTTGTAGGGGAAATCCTTGCAAGAGGAAAGGTACTGCATCTAGTATGAAAAAGGACTGGCTCTGTAGGGGAATTCCTTGCAAGAGGTAAGGTGTTGCATCTAATATGAAAAAAGGACTTTCTCTATAGGGGAAATCCTTGTGAGAGGCAAGGTGCTGCATCTAGTATGATAAAGTACTGGCTCTATAGGGGAATTCCTTGCAAGGTGAGGAAGTACATCCAACATGAAAAAGGGGTGGCTCTATTGATGAATACCTATGTGGAGGCTAGTCCTACAACCAACATGAAAAAAGGCTGGCTCTATAGAACTTCCTATGATGAGAATAATTGAGAGATAGCACTAGTTGATCGAGATAGAGGAAGTAGTAATGATGATGATGATCTAGTGATGATCCAGATTTGATGATGATGCAACTTTGATGATGATCTAGTGATGATACAGACTTGATGTTGATCTAGTGATGATCCAGACTTGATGTTGATCTAGTGATGATCCAGACTTGATCAAATGACAAAGACTTGTGTTGATGAATTGTGTCAATAGAATGCCTTCCTAGTTAAGAGGGATTGTTGATGTATTTGTAACTTTAGAATGTATTCACTTGTATATTTCATATATTATATTTAATTAGTCCCCGATGTTCCTATCGAGAGAGTCACTAATGTAATCAAGTCATGTAAAGCCATATAGGTTAACCCTCCTTTGTTGATCAGGGTTTAAACTCCCCACAGTTTTGGGGAACTAGGGTTATTAGACTCTCCTAGAGAAGTAGGCCCTATTAAGTTGTTTTCAAGTCAAGAAATGGTATAAATAGAGAGTGATCCTCTCTATTTTTCACAAATTCACTCACACTCAGTTCTAGCAGATGAGTGAGAGAGAAGGAGCTAGGATAAGATAGATAAAAACTGTTGGAGGTCATCTTACCGTCTTTGGGTTTTACTAGTGCCATTGGTGCTTATTCTATCTCTTAGGTGGTTGCGGGGTTTTCTCCTTTATGGTGATAAGTCTATCTGTCCCCATCTGTTTGATGAAGATGCCTTGGTTATTCTATGGGATCAATCCATGTAACCACTCGAGGAGGGTAAGTTTAACCCTATGTGACATGGGACTTACATGCTAAAGTGTGTCCTAGAGAAAGGAGCCTATGAGCTGGAAGATTATGAAGAAAATACCTTAGTGGAGCCCCAAAAAGGAATCTATATTAAGAAATATTATACTTAACGTTTAGTCAAGGCCAATTTTGTATATTATTGTACAACCTATCTAATTTTTTTTTCTTTAGGGTAGCATTATCAGTTTGGTGAAATGCTTCCACTTTTGTGGAATATTTCGACAGGATCTTTGATATATCTAGGATTTGCTGATGGTTCAAGCTTCCACACCTAGAACCTATCATCAACCACTTGGGTTATGTATGCACCTGAGGGCTAGTTGGTGTCTTCTGGAGGTGTTTGTCTCTAGCCTTTGTCTAACAATATTTCTGAGTATAGTGTTGTGATTGAATTATTACATGATGCCATCTCTAATGGTATCCGATATCTTGAAGTTCATCTCAACACCTAGTTGGTGTTTTCACAATTAAATGGATTCTACCAGGTTAGGGACCCTAGGTTATTAGGAATATTCCAGAAGGTAATGTTATTGGAGCAAAAATTTGACTTCATTACATACATTCATATACCTAGACTTTATAAACATGTTGTCGATTCATATGGAGATTACTTATTAGATTTCCACTTGTCACATACATAAAGAATCATACAACATTCGAATAACATTCACATTAAAACACATTTGTAAATATAACAAATTGATTGCTATATTTTATATATATAGTTCAAAATGGTGTCATAAGTACAAAAGTGGGTCGTTAAGCGTCCAAAATATACACGATCGATACAAAATGTCTACATATGCATCTATTCCTATGGGCCTAGGTGTTGATCATGATAACATATGATTGCATTGTCAAACCACTTGAGCAGTCTAATCCACAGACATGGTACCCCTACTATTTGTGTCTCTATATGGCCTCGGTAAAGTACTACACTTATTGTTTTAAGCTTACATGTATTCAAATGACTATCAATAAGATTAGGTGATATGTAACTATTTCAAGCTCTCGAATCAATCAAATAAATTATGGTTTCATTAGAAAAGTCACCTTCTACTTCAATTATTTGGGATTGGTGGTCACCTTTCCTCCCATCTAGGGATGCATAGATCCTTTGAACACTTCCACTTACATCTCTAACATTTGAATCCTCTTGAATGTTGTTTTTATTACATGGATAGTGAATGGGAAAGTTATTTTCCTTGTATATCCAACATTCCATAGGTAGTCCTTTCCTTGAAGGCTCTTCCCTTGACTATCCTTCTAGGTAAGAATTATTGTTTCTAAACTTTTAAGGCTGGAAACCTTTCTTTCTTTGATTGTTCTTGTTCTTCTTCATATCCTTCCAATTCTTTTAATATGGGGCCTTTCTCTTATTTTGTTCATATAAGTGTTTTTCCTTCCAGATGGCATCCTTAAGGTTCTTTGGTCTATCATACTGGATTTTATATCTATAAGATTCAGGAAGGCGACTTAGGAACCTTTGAATATTTACCTTCTCATATTTGATGAAGTATGCATAGTTCAAAAGTTCTAGAAAATTTCTCCTAGGCCTCCATAATCATGCTTCCCAACTTAAGCTCAAAACATTCGTCCATATTCTTATCATAGTAGTTCTTAAAGAGGCATTCTTTCTAAAATTATTTCTTAAACTTCCTCCAAGATATGTTATCTTCATCGATGTCTTTAAACTTAACTATTTTATCCCACTAGATAGGTGCTTTACCATGTAGATGGTAAATGGTTACTCTTGCCTCCATATTAGGTGTATATATATGCAACTAGAAGAATTTACTAAGTCCTAAAAACCATGCTTCAGCATATTATTCTTTCTTTACTTCTCCATCAAAGGTCTGGGGATTGATTGTTCTCAATTCTCCTACTAGTTCATCATGGGTAAACCTCCTCTTCGTGTATCTCATTGGAGATCTTTCAAGACTGCTCTTTGACTGCTTAATGCATAACCCTTCTTTATCTATGAGTGATAAGTTCTCCTTGAATATGATCTAGACCTCACATAACTACCTTTATGTCTCTTTTCAGTGGATCTTTGGATGGTATTCAATGATTTTAGATCATTCATAATCTTCTCTTGGAGGTGAATTATCCTTTTAATATCCTCCCTACACTTCCTCATTGAATCCTCCAAGCTTAAAAGTTCACTGCTCCTATTATGTTTGATTGACCTTCTTCCCTCAACAAAATCCTCTTCAGGACTATATGGTCTCTATCCTTCCTAAAGATCCATCCCTAATCTATGACTTCCTACTGTTCTAATTTTACTTGTTGAATATTTAGTCTTCACAGGTTTGATTAAAATATCAGTTTAGTGGTCACACCGCTTCCTCAATCAATCAATGGGAACTGTAATGTGTTCATTATGTGTTAGAATAATCAACCCATAGTTATCTACCTTAGACATTAATTAATCCATTTTTGTCTTATTTGCCTAGTTTCCATATTCCACCTTATGCAAGTTGTCATCTACACATCCATAGTGGTCAAACTTGCTAATTTTGAGTCATGGAGTGCTTGGGAAACCTCATAGAATCAAATCTGGTTTATTCCTGGCCTCCCTAGTGCATGTCTATTTTTTCTACTTTATTGCCTGCTTTTTCAGTGCTTTAAGGCAATTGGGAAAGTTTGACTAGGTGAAGTTAACTTGTTTTTTGTCCTCCACATCCTCCACTCTTTTATCCTATGAAAAGAATGTATGACTTGTCCTTCCATCCACTATTAGCTTGCCTAATTTATTTTTCCAATTCATGAGCTCCTAGACAGTTTTGGAAACTACTTTATGCACCTATGGGGGATTTGCTTAGATTTAGTAAGCCTGATTTTGACTAGATTCGAATGGAACCTTCATGCATTCGAATCCCTCATGTAATTATTTATTTTGGCAGCCTATGAATTCAAAGGGTTGGATATTGTACACTTATTCAATACAGATTAGTGTTCAGCTCCATATTCAGTCTCTTTTGTGAGTAATTTTGCATGTGTATTTGGAAATTGATGTGAGTGTAATTGTTTTAACACTAGGTTCAATTTCCACATGGTATCAGAGCCTTTGTAGACTGGTTTCTCTCCTTCCAATTTTTTTTTGGGACAATTTCTGAGCTATGGATCAATCTCAGAAGATCATCTTGACTCCATTTAATTTATTTGAATGGAAAGTAGAGATGGAGATACTGTTGAGAGAGAAATGCCTATACAGAGTGACTTTGGAAACAGAAGCAGAGCCCAATTCAGATGTAGAGAAGATTAAATGGCACAACAGGAGGGATGGGGCCTATGGTCTCCTGTGTCTGAGTATATCCATAGACCTCCTTTTCCATCTTGATGGATTGACATCACTGAATGAAGTATGGGAGAAGATTTTTGATCTTTTTGGAAAGACAGATGAGATGAGGGGACATCAAATTGAAAATGAATTGATCTCCCTAAGTCCCAATAGCTTTGAATCCTTGCAACTCTATTTTTCCAAGTTCAAAGCACTTGTTTTGCAGCTAAAATAATGTGGGATCGAAAAGAATGATGATCAGCTGGTCTTGGCCATACTCTTGAAGCTTGGCCCTAACTATCTAGTGTTTTTTTGACCTTCAATGCCACAAAGTTGACAGCTCGAGCCTGGAAGATGCCTAGCCTTACAGATTTCATGGAATCTCTCACAAAAGAACAAGATAAATTGGTGATGATGGGCACCATCAAACCATCCAAATACCAAGCTCTAGTTGCTGGAGATTTGAGGGTTGATTCAAAAAGAAAAAATAAAGCTAAAATCCACCTGAGCAAAAGAGAGACAAGAACAAGTCTCTGGAGGAGCCTCAAGGTTCCAAGAAGAACTACCGGAAAAGAAATGAGAAAGTGTGCATACTTTAGTAAGGGAAATCATTCTGAGAGCTCTTGAATCAAGAAGCAAATAGACATGCTGACCCAAATCCTAGAGCAGAATGGAATCTCCCTTCCAGACAACTCAAATAAGAGGGAAGCATGATCAAGTTTAGAAGACAGAGAAAGAGTTCATGCATTGGTTGCTGGCACATCAAGCTTACTTAGTTTCATCATTGATTTTGGAGCTTCAAGACATATGGTTTTGACCAAGGAGGCATTCACCTCACTTGACATATCGAAAGGTCCACCAATAGTACTAGGAAATGACTCTCTCACTGAAATTTTGGGCAAAAGGAGGATTGATCTTGACCATGGTAAGTTCATCAATTTGTTGTATGTTCCAAGTCTTGCCCCTAACCTCTTATTAGTGTATCATATGACTTACAAAAGGTCTCCAAAAAAGTTCATATTCTCCCCTGATGAAGTTGAGATCACAGATATCTCAAGTGGTAAAGTCATTGCAAAAGGAGTTGCAAATCATACTTCAAAGGTATACATGTTCTCACACTTCCTACCCTACTCAAACCCCTCTGCGCTTTTGATTCATGCTAATGAGGAAAGCAAGATTTGGCATGAAATATTTGGCCACCTAAATTACAAGTATCTTTCAGATCTTAGTGAAAAATAAATGGTCATAGGGTTACCCAAGATAAAATTTTCCAAAGGATTCTGTCAAGGTTGCATCCTAGGAAAACACCCAGAGCATAAATTTGAGAGAGCTAGTCATGAGAGAACCTATGCACCTCTCGAGTTGATCCATAGTGATGTTTCTAGCCCATTCCCTCATATGTCCATGAGTCAGGACAAATATGCATTGACTTTCATAGATGAATTTTCCAGGTATTGCTGGGTTTATTTCCTAAAACACAAGTCTGAAGTTTTTGGCCTCTTCAAAGTCTTTAAGGATTTAGTTGAAAACTACTCTGGGGGGAACTCAAGGTCCTCAGATCTAACAATGGTGGTGAGTATGTCAAATATGAGTTTATTCAATATTGTGTAGATGTAGGTATTCAGATGCAACATTCTATCCCTTACACACCATAGCAGAATGGTGTTGCAGAGAGGAAGAAGAGATCACTGAAAGAGATGACAACCTGCATGATGGAGGATAAGAATTTGCCACCAAAGTATTGAGCCAAAGCTATAAACTATGCAGCCTATATCCTGAATAGGGTGCCTCATAAACAACTTGATGGTATGACTCCTTTTGAAGCATGGAGTGGGCACAAGCCAGATGTGACCCATTTCAGGATTTTTGGCTCAAGGGCTTGGAATAGAATTCCAACAGAAAAGAGAAAGGCTTTGCAGCCCCAAATCCAAGAGTGTCTATTTGTTGGGTACTCTGAAGACTCAAAAGGGTACAATATGATCAATTTGAGCACAAACAAAGCCTTCATTGAAAGGTGTGTTCAATTTCAAGAAGAGCCCTAGCAATAGTGGAAGTTGGAGAATCCTCTTCACCACTAGAACCTCTGAATGTAAGTGAAGAGATAGTTGAACATGATGGTTCTGATATGTCTGATAGTGATGATTTTATTGCATATCCTAGCAGCCCTACAAGCCCAAAATGGGCAGCCAAGACCATTCATGCAGCTGGAGAACTAGCTGGAAATCCTAATGACCCTAGGAGGACTAGATCTCAATTTGAGAGTGTTCTATGGATGAAAGATCCTATGTTTGTTGAGAAATGCTATCTGATGGTTGAATCAGATCCTCAGACATATGAAGATGCAGCAAAAGATCCAAGGTGGAAAGCATCCATGAAGGAAGAGTTTAGCTCACTCCAGAAGAGAAACACTTGGGAGCTGGTTGATCTTCCCCCAGGGAGGAAGCTAGTTCAGTGTAAGTGGGTGCACAAGACCAAATTTGCTGCTGATGGTTCACCTCTAAAGTACAAGGCCAGATTGGTTGCCAAGGGCTACTCACTACTGTGATAATTACTTGGAGAGTGTGGCTTCAAATTAGAATAATCAACTACTATCTACTGTGATAATTAGAGTACCATTCAAATCTGTAATGATCCAATTCATAAGAAGAGAACCAAACACATTGAGATCCATATGCACTACATCAGACAGCTAGTGCATGATGGCACCATTCACCTACTCTTTTGTTCATCTTCAGAACAAGTACTTGATATCTTCACCAAAGTTTTTTGTGAGAAGACATTCAGCAATCTCAAATCACTGCCGGTGATTGCTGATCATGCTGTGAAGCATGAGTGATGACAAGATTTCCAAATTTTGTTTTACAGTCCATGTTTAAGGGAGGATTTTCCCATTGGGTTTTTTCCTCTTTCCTTGGTTAAATGGACATGCAGTATGCAAAGGGTGACTAAGCCTTGTTGCTAGGCCCTATAATTTTCTGATATTTTACTCATAAGTCAGGCTTAAGGGGGGGTGTTAGAATAATCAACCCATATTTAGCTACCTTAGACATTAATTAATCCATTTTTGTCTTATTTGCCTAGTTTCCATATTCCAGCTTATTCAAGTTGTCATCTACACATCCATAGTGGTCAAACTTGCTAATTTTGAGTCATGGAGCACTTGGGAAACCTCCTGGAATCAAATATTCTTTACTCCTAACCTCCCTAGTGCATGTCTATTTTTTTTGCTTTATTGCTTGCTTTTTCAATGCTTTAAGGCAATTGGGAAAGTTTGACTAGGTGAAGTTAACTTGTTTTTTGTCCTCCACATCCTCCACTCTTTTATCCTATTAAAAGCATGTATGAGTTGTCCTTCCATCCACTATTAGCTTTCCTCATTGATTTTTCCAATTTGTGGGCTCCTAGATAGTTTTGGAAACTGCTTTATGCACCTATGGGGGATTTGCTTAGATTTAGTAAGCCTGCTTTTGAATAGATTCAAACAGCATCTTCACGCATTCGAATCCCTCATGTAATTATTTATTGTGTCAGCCTATGACTTCATAGGGTTGGATATTGTACACTTATTCAATACATATTAGTGTTCAACTCCATATTCAGTCTCTTTTGTGAGTAATTTTGCATGTGTAATTGGCAATTGAAGTGAGTGTAATTGTTCTAACAATGGGTTCAATTTCCACATTATGAACATTATGTTAGTAAACTACACATTAGTATAATTTCATTATCATTAAAAACTACTTTTCTTTTTGTTTATAAAGTAACCATCCAACATTTCTAAGTTGTAATCTACCTAATTGGGAAAGGAGGGGGGGGGGTGGGGTAGAAATCCTTAAAAGATTTATCCTTATTGGATAAAATTCAAGTCCATAACCATCCCAATATAACCATTTAATTAACTAACTCACATGTGAAATTATATTAAGGTGCATGCATCCAAGCTATCTAATGCAAATGCATGTTTACAAAGTGTCTTGGAACTTCGTAGAAGGCCCAACAACCCAAGTTTTGAAATCTTAAACTATGATACCACTTGTGATGTCCCTGAACCTTGAGATAAGGCCAAAGGTGCTAAAATTAAGACTAACTTAAGTTTAAGAACAATGGATATAGATAAATTACTATTGACATGACTAAAAATACACCCAAATAAATGAAAACTTTTAGTTATAAAGATTGAATTATAGCTAAAGTTGTGACACTTAATTATTCAATTATGCCACTTAATTAAATAAATAATTGTGACACTCAATTAATAATTTCCAAAGTGAAATCTCAAGGTCATCATTGAAACAAGAACATCAATAATACATTATAAATAGCATATTCGCTGTGAATAACTAATTTATGTATTTTTTTGTTTATTTAACTAGTAGAGTGATCTAATGGAACCAAAGGGAAACAAATAGACTCACTCTAAGTTTCAACAAACTCTCAATATCATCAACATTCCAACATAGTTAGATAAAATAAGTGACATCATCCAAAGCTCAAGATTAACTTCAATAGGGAGATGGCATATGAATTTATAGCATAAGGAGGACAAGTCTAGCCCAAAGCGATCAACCAAAATTAGAGAAAGGTAAGGTTTAAGCTTCATCATGGATAGTTAACTTGAATTAGTGGAGTGGTGGCTTAGTGAAAAGATTCCCTTTCCTGAATTAGCACCATGAGGAGGCGTTACCAAAAAAATAAGGAGTGGAGCCACGAAGAGCACATGGAGGGACACTAATACATAAAGGGGGTTACAAAAAATCAAGGATGGAGAATTAGGTGAGAGAGGGAATCAGATAGGGTGATTAATACCATGTAAGCACAAAAATAGGATCATCAATGCATGGTGTAAGAGTGGAAGCTAGAAAATAGCTTACAACCCCTAAAAACTAGGAAAATGGCTCATAAATGACCATATAAACACATAAATGCGAGGCAATATTTTCCCAAGGAGGGTTCCCTAGGAAAGAGGGTCCCACTAAGGCGTGAAAAATATGCAGTATTAACTCCATAGTCCATAATTATTCAGAATAGGGTTCGTTGTACAAGGTTTGGGTGACCAACATTATTAATCTCACGAAGGTGCAAATATGAATTGGGATGGAAAAAGTTAAGCCAACAACAAGTTATAAGGTGTTAGGGATTTCCTTATTCCCCCTCACTTTTTGGAATCAATGGTTCTCCACACTCCTTTAGTTTCCTATGATGAGAAAGTTGTTTATTTAATCAATCATTACCAACATTCAATGATAACAAAGATGCTAGTAATATCATTAACATTAATAATAGTTCCAAAGTCCAAATTCATGCTATACTATCTTAAAATTAGCATAATTTTCAACTAAAAGTGCTAATGTAAGTGGGTCAAAATTTGTTGAAAAGAGGAAGCACATGTGAATATATTTGAAAAGCATTAATAAACATTTGGTACAATTATTATTATTATTTTTAGGTTTGAAGTTCATGGTTTTTGTTGGACCTCAATTAAGAATCAATTGAAATGCCTATATTTAGTCATGTAAATATAAAGATTAAATCAACTCAACCATTCCATTAATAAAGCATTGATCAAGCAATTTAAGAAATTTAAGAACTTAAGACAAGAAATAAAGGATTTATATAAAGAATGGAAATAAACTAATGATAAGTAACAAAAACATAATTAAATTAATATATCAATTAACTATTTAAAAGAAATAAACTAATGATAAGTAACACAAACATAATTAAATTAAAAAAAACAAAGACCAAAACCTCTCAAGTTACACTAGAAGGAGAATTTCCTTTAATAAAATTGTAAGGTCAATTGAACTACTATTAAAATAAGAAGCAAAAAAGAAATAACACAAACTTAGTTTTTTTATTTGCATGATTATTATTTTATAATTAGAAAAACTATAGTACTAAAAATGTTTGTGAAGACCAATATTAAATGTTTTTAGTTTTATAGAAGTTATAAAGACCTTATAATAACAAGATGAAAACAATCCATCCTAAAATTTAAAAAATGTTTGTGAATACCAATCCTAAATGTTTTTAGTTTTCATGAAGTTATAAAAACCTTACAATAACAAGATGAAAACAATCCATCCTAAACTTCAAAAAATGTAAAGAAATCCTTGAATTGGAATATAAATTCTATAATCTTTTTGTAACTAGTTAGATACCAACTAGTTTAGAGTAAGTATTCTTAAATAATAAGATATATGCAAGTTTAGAATTAAATAGTCAAAATTCAGTGGTCCTTCATGTGATGTGAGAGGGAATGGAGGGAACATCTCACATCACCTCCTCCTCCATGTCAAAGAGGGAATTTGTGACCTCACTTGGTCCTCCATGTCAAAGATAGATAATCTCATATGACCTAGTTATGAACTATATGCCATGAATATTTCACATTGCCTCATTACCTTTTTATGAACTGTATTCCATGAACCAAGTTAGATTAGTTAAATGGACATAGGGATATAATGAAAATTACACACACACACACACACATATAACCAAGCTTATCCATATCACAGAAATAACAATTAAACAATGTTCATTGTACAAAATATACCACAATGTTAAAAACATTGTGATATGTAGATTACCTTGTTTAGAACCATGATAAACTAGACATAAGAACAAGTAGATGTGGTAGACATTGATCTAGAAATGTAGAAGGGTTGAGCTATTTACAATGAAGTCTTAAGGTGAATAGTAACGTTTGGATGGAGGTTATGATACTCATATTTTTTTGTAAAAGGTAGAACAACATGTGATTCTAGGCGAAGGTAATTTAATCCTCCATAAATTGATGAAGCATCAACAACGATAAGTTTGTGATGAAGGCCTTTCATAACCCTTAAAGAGACATGGATGAATCTTCATATTCACTTTCATCAACTTGATTATTGAATCCAAAATGTTCAACGTTCTGTCCCCGCCACCCATCGTCTATGTCTCATAAATCAATATTCTCAACCATGGATACTATAATCGCATGCCCGATAAACTTCGTCGTAACAATAAACACCAAATGGCTCTAGTCATCTCCACTTCTGCATGTATGGGGTGGTGATGAATCTAAAGGAGGAGGAATAGTACCATGATTCACCCTCTCTTCCACCATTTTCACAACAGCGTGAACCACGTGTCTACAATTTGCATCCATGTCTCGGTTTCCTTTTTCAGTTGTTACCAAATGACCTAATTCAAATATATTAGAATTGATAGAATAGAGCTCTCGAGGTAAATATCTCGGTTGAGAAATCTCGAAAATGAAAAAAAATATTGATTTCTCTTTATGCATTAATAATTTGTCTAAGTGATATTATAAATATGCTACCCAATAGGTTTTGGTCGATCGAAATTTGAGCATGCCAACGTTTGAGAGCCACGTTCATATTATCTATCAATCATTTTTGATAATTAATTTTGATCCATAATTTAATATAAAAGTTTGAATCTCAAAGACTTAGATGTGAGATTCCTAATATGGAATATTGTAAACCAACCCCATATCCCTTCTACTCTAGAATCAAACTTGCTATCACTTGCATTACTTTTGAAGTAGATGCCACCTTGCACCATTAGTTAGTTAACCTCTTGTACTTGATCCATACGTATCATGAAATTTTCTTTGTTGTTGGTCATATTTTTTGCTATATGCAAACACCCCATGAAATTCATTCAAAAGAAGAAAAAATGATATTTCAGTATATTGAGGGTATAATTCAATTTTAGATTCATCACAATATAGGGTAGACTCCTCTGTTGGTTAGCTTCAGTAATTCTCATTAGGTTTGTTCCCTTCATGATTAGAAATATACAACAAATTATATTTTTAATCTTGGTTTCTAACGTGTCATTTGGGCTTGTAAGAAACAACAAACTCTTTCTCTTTATTTAGTATAAATAGAGTATCGAGTTTTAGTTAATGCAAGTTAAGAAGCCTCGTGGATTTGGAATATCCTTTTACATTTTGTATTCTAGTAGTATAATTCAACTATCCTATGGTATGACAATTAGAATACCATCAATATCACCAAATATCCAATTCAAGATCACATGCTTAAAGTCCTATTTTTCCCTACATGTGATCAAGTTGCTGACATTTTTACAAAGTCTCTTACAAAAGCAACATTTTCCAAGGTTTGAAATATGTTAGGAATTGAAGAAGTTGTCATCAATGAGGGAGAGACACTAAAGGCTCCTTCCTTCTCCTCCCGTGTCACTTTTTAAAATTGATTGAAGTTTCCTCCTACTAATCGAACTAGGGTTTTTAGCCATAGGGTGTGTGAGGATGATGGTCACTAATGCATCATAGAACTAAGGTAGTTCAAGAAAATGATGTGTATAATTCCATTTGTGAGAACATATTGTGTATGCATGAATCTTGCATAAAGTCTTGTTCTTCGTCTTAGTATTTTGGATAGCTAACGTGGTTGGCATGCTCCCTCATAAAGTGTTTCCTGTGTAGGTTGCACTAACAAGGGTGTTGAGAAAATTCCTGAGATTTGACAAGGTAGGGTACATATTAGTACCATGTCCTTTCTTATCCCACATAGAACATTATTGGTTGACCATCAATGCAAGTCTAGTGCTTGGTACCACAAGGTATTTCAACTTAGGTTTTTTTCATGTACACAATGTTGGGTATTATAATATTCAATGGTGGTTGCATCACATGTGGAACTCATCCTATAGGCATTTATTTGGGTATTTTCAAAGTAATAATGAAATAAATAGATATAATAAATATAGTGTATATCTATAGTAATTTTCAATGGAAAATATATATAATGTCGACATGGTGGCAGAGGATTGAGCCAAATCATCCATAGTTTTGTAGTTGTGTGCAACTTTGATGTTAGGTTTATGGGTGGTTCATCTAAGTGATGCCTTTAGGATTCGAGGGATATGATCACTATTTCTAAAAACTATCTACAAAGGTTTAGTAGAGATAGTGTGTGTATCTCCCCCCTCGTAGGAGGTGAGGTAAGGAATAATATTTAGTGTGAGTTTATTGGTAGATTCCATCATGCTCATGTAGATGTTTTGAAGAGTTATGTTACCTAGGGAGTGAGGATCCTATTATTGTATAACCACTCATTGATTGGAAAAGGGTTGTTGCAACACAACTTTTCGAGGATGTGGTGTGCTAGGTACTTGAGGGGATTGGTTGCAACCTTTTTCATTTCCTCAAGAAATTGTTGACACTCGGATATGAATGTGTAATGATGTGTATAGTGTCCATATAATTCTCTACACGCTTACAAAATATAGTTCATCATAAGGTTGGAGTTTTTTCCTTATGTAGGTATATTGGTAGTCCCCTTATTCTGGTTTCCCATCTTTTGGTTATGTTGGGGAGGGGGACTCCCCCCTGTACCTTTTGCTAGTTTTGACTATTATTTCCTTTTTGTACTGCCTCATTTTGTCATTTGAATTTTGACATTGTTGCAACATTATTATTTTATGGAATTATATTTCAAATAACCTTATTATGTATTGATTCAGACCTAGATTTTATGACGTGTTATTATTTGAAGGAATTTAGTTTTGAATGACTGAGCCAAGTGTAAAACTAGTACTTTGATTATTAAAGATATTGTTTAAAACTATCTATTATGAGACAATGTTATGATGCTGATCAGTTATTATGTTAATTTGATATTGTAAAGTGATTTCGATGATGATCAAATATGTATATGAAATTGTGAAATGATTCTGATGATGATCGAATATTGAAAGGAAATTGTGAAATGATTTCAGTGATGATCGAATTCTATGAATGATATGATTATGTTTATGGATAACATTTACTCTAATGGGTCATTGAATGTGATAGGAAAATACAGGTACATGTGATGCAAGCTTATGTAAATACCACATGTTCTTCGGACTAAGTTTGGTATCTGTGGTAGGTGTTTTCATCCTAGTGTATATATGGATATTATTATTTTGGTTTAATAAATTTGATGTGCATCATGCTTCATGTGAAAGTATTAGATTGTGGTTTCCAATTGATCCACATTAGGTAGTTGAGATTAATTTAAAAAGGATGTAACTATACTAATGTGTTTCATGTGACAAGATGGAAAAATTCACAGAGGAATTTGCTCATTATATGTGTGTTGTCGTCAGGTTGTAGACTTGGTCACTCACGCGGCATATACTAAGGGGCATGCAATAAGGATATGACCTTATTCTTCAAAAATCATTATCCCTCAACATGGTTTCCAGGACTAAGTTAAAAATTTCTTAGTTGTTGTACCAAGCCCCCACCATGGGTGGTATATTTCAAAGGAATGTGCAGAGCATGCTGCCATTGATACCCCCGCCACAAGGAAAAAATTTCAGTTTGATCAAAACAGTAAGGGAGGTACTATTTGAAGGAAATGCATAGAGCATGGAACCCCTAATATTCCCACCACAATGAGAATGTGACCCTTAAATTAAAATGTTGAATCAAGGGCAACATATATTATTTTACTTAAAACAATTTAGAAAAATATTTCAATTGATTAATATGTGAATAAAATCTTAGATTATTGATTTTAAATGTGAAATTGTGAATAAAGAAAAGAAAGAAAATAACCATTAGTAAACACTTAATTATGAGAGATTGAAGGAATATTCAATCAAAGAAGCTAAATAAGAGTAAATCTCAATTACAAAAAATAAACGTAGAAAAATTGAGATTCTGATTATAGAATTTTTCCTTCCTATGAGTGAGCTCTTTACATATTTTAAAAATAATAATGAAAGAAATAGATATAATAAAGATAGTGTATATGTGTAGTGATATATAATGGCAGAGATTTATTTTTTTACACAAAAATTACACCTTAATAAATTTTATTTATCTCTTTCTTTATAGATTTGGTTTTAAGTTTTAATTTTTTAAATTTTATATGACGAAATTGATTTTTTAAGTACTTCTTATAATTTTTTAAATTGTGAGCTTACATGATTTTTTTAACTACTTTTTCTTTTCCATACTAGATGTAGAGCACCTCATTTCTCTAGGTGCAATAATTTTTAAGGGTGTTACAGAGGGAAGGAAACATGGCAACTATAATTAAATGTTTGAATCTTATTTAGAAATAATTATAAGTATTAAGCTAAAATACAGTATTTTCACATACAAACCATAGCACAAATACACACATTAAAGTATTAAATTTCACTATTTTTTCTATACATCATTCTAATACTAGTATGTATTCCAATAAAGTTGAGCCACCTCATTATCCTTGTTTTTCATCCTAGCGATCTCATTATACTAGTTTCCTTAAACTTTTAACACACTTGAAATCCATTCTTAAAAAAATTGAAATGACCGACTTAGAACATAATTTGCTTTATTTTGTCGGCCTCCAAGTCTTGCAAACAAAAGAAGGGATTTTTCTTTACCGGTCTATGTACGCTTCTGACATTCTTCTGGAATTTCACATGGAATATTGTTATCCAACCACATATCCCTTCCACTCTGGATTCAAACTTTCTATCACTTGCACTACTTTTGAAGTAGTTGTCACCTTACACCATTGGTTAGTTAGCCTCTTATACTTGATTCATACATATCATGACATTTTCTTTGATGTTGGTCTTATTTCTTGCTATATGCAAACACTGCATGAGATTCATTAAAAAGAAGAAAAAATGATACTTCAGTACATTAAGGGTATAATTCAATTTTAGATTCATTATAATAAATGAGGGACTCCTTTGTCGGTTAGATTCACTAATTCTAATTAGGTTGGTGACTCTCATGGTTGGAAATCTACAACAACTTATAATTTTCATCTTGGTTTCTAATGTGTAACTTGGGCTTGTAAGAAACACCAATCTTTTTCTCTTTATTTAGTAGAAGTAGAGTATCGAGTTTTAGTTAATGCAAGTTAAGAAAACTTATGGATAAATGGGAGTGTTTTTCAAGGTGTTCCCTCATCGAGTTGGCCTTAACAACACTTCTTAATAATTCCCCCATATAGAGTATCTCCCTTGTGACTTAGAGGAAGAAAATGTGAGAACACCTCTTTGGAGAGGAGAAATTCCTTGCAGCCTAAGGGTTTTCCTCATATTTATTTATTCTAATATGGTTGTAGTATATATTATCAAATGAGAGTGATGGTGATAGGGAAGAGGATACATATGGTATACCATTACAAACAATAATCTCTTCCAATTATTCAGATTTGATTATGATCAGAACCCTATTATTATCTGAATACATTACTTAAACCCAAACTTATTAAATGAATTTGTTAACTTGTGATTTCAATGTACTTTATGAAACATTCAACATGAAGATAACAAAACAATGATAATGAAAGAATAACACAAAAAATTTTGTGATAGAGTTCAACATGCTTCCTAGATACGTCTCCAAGTTTGATTTAACTAACATTATAGATCAATTAATCTTGAATTTCCAAAAAGCGCAATAATAAATGACTTACAACAAGTGCATTAAGAAACCCCTTTAGTTGTAGATCTCTATTGCCAAATCAAGAAGAAAATTTAGATTCCTTGTGAAAAAACATGAAATTTGAGTATAAACTTAACCTCTTTCTGAGCAAGAGAGACTGACGTCTTCACAACATCAAGTTGTGGAACCTTTCCCAAGAGATAAATATTCCTCAAAATTCCTGGAATGGATAGGCCCCTTGTACTCACCTTGGGTTGTGTTCCCACCATTTGTTCTCCTAAGAATCAAACTCTATGCAGAATTGTATTCCACTTCTTGGAAAAAATGAAGTTTATATAGGGGTTTTGGGGCCCAAATATATGACCCAAAAAAATCTGTGATTGGTTCATTTAACCTTGAATAAAGTACTCCACATA
>LPNX010792928.1:103814-121570 GCA_001517045.1 Pseudotsuga menziesii | reverse complement strand
ATATATCTGTGTGTGTGTGTGTGTGTGTGTGTGTGTGTGTTTGTTAGTTTAAATGTCTAGTTATAACCATGCAAATGTTTAATATTTTAAAGATATTAATAACATATGATAAAATTTACAAACATACATTGAAAACCATTCAATCGTCGACTCTAACCACCATCACAGTTTTTCCAATATGTGCCAATCCCGTATTTCCATGTGGCATCCTATGATTTGTCCATATCACAGCATTCCACTTGTGACAATCTCACAGGTCCACATCATGCTGAGTCAAGATGTCAACTAGTCAATTCCTTGTCACTTCAACGTGCCATGTGGTGCCACATGGGGATATAATTTTTTTGTCATACAATTGTACATATTCCACATGTCGCCTTTCCAATGGTGTGATGTGGCATCCATTTTACCACTCTGCACTTGTGCAACCATTGTTTTTTTTATACTTCAAAACTTGATATATTGGCCATTAAAAGTTTGAATCTTGTTTGGAAATAATTATAAGTATTAAGAAAAAATATGGTATTTTCACATAGGAAACATAGCACAAATCCATATATTAAAGTATTACATGTCACTATTTTTTATACACATCATTCTAATACCAATATCTATCCCAAGAAAGTTGAAGCATCTCACTATCCTCGTTTTTCATCCTAATGACCTCATTCTACTAGTGTCCTTAAACTTTTAACCCATTTGAAATCCATCCTTAAAAAAAATTGAATGATCGAATTAGAACATTTGCATTAATTGCCTCTCTGCCAAGTCTTGCAAATAAAAGAAGGGATTTTTCTTTATTGTTCTATGTATGCTTCTGATGTTCTTCTCAACTTTCACATGGAAGATTCTAAACCAACCCCATATCCCTTCCACTTTGGATTCAAACTTGCTATCACGTGCACTACTTTTTAAGTAGATGTCTCCTTGCACCATTAGTTAGTTAGCGTCTTGTAATTGATTCATACCTATTATGAAATTTTCTTTGTTGTTGGCCATATTTATTGCTATATGAAAATACCCCATGAAAGTCATTGGAAAGAAACAAAAATAATACTTCAGTATATTGAGGGTATAATTCAATTTTAGATTCATTACAATAAAGGAGGGAATCCTTTGCTTGTTAGCTTCACTAATTCTGATTAGGTTGGTGATCCTCAGGATTGGAAATATACAACAACTTATAACTTTCGTGTTGGTTTCTAAAGTGTCATTTTGGCTTGTAAGAAACATCGAGCTCTTTCTCTTTATTTAGCAGAAGTAGAGTATCAATTTTTAGTTAATTCAAGTTAAGAATTCATATGGATTTGGAAGATCCTTTTAGATTTTGTATTCTAGTAGTATAATTAAACTATCCTATGGTCTGAAAATTACACTATTATCAATATCCCCGATTATCCAATTAAATATCACATGCTTGAAGTCCTATTTTTCCATGCATGTGATCAAGTTGTTGATATTTTAAAAAATTATCTTACATAGGAAACATTTTCCAAGGTTTGAAATATTTTAGCAATTCAAGAAGTTGTTAGCAGCAAGGGAGAGACACTAAATCCTCCTTCCTTCTCCTCTCACGTCACTTTTTTAAATTGATTAAATTTGCTTCCTATTAATTGAACTAGAGTTTTTCAACCATGGGATGTGTGAGGAATATTGTCACTAATGCATATTAGAACTAAGGTAGTTCAAGACAACGATGTGATGATTCCCTAAGTGAGAATATATTGTGCATGCATGAATCGTGCCTAAGGTCTTGGTATTCATCTTAGTATTTGGGATAGCCAAGGTGATTGGCATGCTCCCTCATAAGGTGTTTCTTGTGTGGGTTGCACTAACATGTGTGTTGAGAAAATTCCCGAGGTTTGACAAGGTAGGGTTAATGTTAGTATAATGACCTTCCTTCTCATAAAGAGAACATCATTGATTGACTCTCAGTGCAAGGGTAGTACTTGGCACAACAAGGGATTTAAACTTAGGTTTTTTTCATGAACACAATGTTGGGTATTATGATAATCAATGGTGGTTTCATAACTTGTTGAACTGACTCTGTAGGAATTTTTGATGGTATTCCTGCATGCATAACCTACATAAAATCATAGTGGGATATCAGATTTATATCTTTTAGGATAAGGTGGCATCTAATACCACACATGAATTCCTAAATTGATCCCCAATAATGTAATTTGAGTCATTACTGGTGTTCCTTGTACTCCCGTGGGGGAAACAAGAAAGGGAATTGAATTATAGGTGCAACCGAATGGGTTATTCTTTGATCAAAGCCATGGATTATAAAAGGTGTTGATGTCATTATAGAGGCAATGTGTGACATGTATTTATAGGTGAAGACAATACATATGAGATTTTTTGGGGATATAGGGATCTTGGGCAGAGGACCCAAGTATGCCCCTTCTAAGAAAAAATATTTGTAAATGCTTGGACCTATATAAAAATAATGGGGAGGAGTGGTTGATACTATAGATGTTGATGTAATTGTAACACTAGAATCTATTCACTTGTATACTTCATATATTTTATTTCATTGGTACCCAATGTTCCTATCGGGAGAGTCCTTAATATAATAAAGTCATGTAAAGTCATTGAGGTTAACCCTCCATTGTAAGTTGGGGAAGTATTCCCCACAATTGAGTTGAGGTTAACCCTCATTGTTGATCAGGGGGGGGGGGGGTAAAATATCGACAATTGAGTTGACTTTAACCCTCATTGTTTATCGGGGGGGGGCAAAGTCCCCACAGTTGAGGGGCATTAGGGTTATTAGACTTTCCTAGAGATGTTGTCCCTGGTAAGTAATTGTCAAGCTAGAAATTAGTAATAATAGAGAGTGAGCCTATGTATTTATCACACAGACACTTAGTCAACTAGGGCGCATGAGTGAGAGAGAAAGTTATCACACAAGTGAGAGAGAGAACAACTGTTGGGGATTATATTTTCTGCCTTTGGGTTTTACTGCTGCCATTGGTTCTCATTCTATATCTGAGAAAGTTGTGGGGTTTTCTCCTTTATGGTTTCCCTAAGGAAAATATTTTTTTCTATTGTCTCTTGTCATTGATTGATGTGCATGTTATTCTCTCAAATAATATCCTAAGATCATATTGCTTAAATGATAAAAACCTAACATGGTTTCAGAGCTAACCTAAGAAGAAGACACTTTGCAGCTGTAGAAGATAGGGATTCTTAATTTTTGGGTCTCTCTCCACAATCCATCTGCAAAAGGAGGCTAGGATAACTCTCCATTGAAGGGCACGTCTTTCTGTCGAAGCAGAATTTGATTACGCACATTTTCAATTTTGGCTGCGGGAAATTAGGGATTTTTACAGAAGAGGAATTTTTGAGTGAGCCTAGCATGGGATTGCTCTCCTCATCAAAATAAAAAATTTAGAGACCAATTTCGAAGTTTTTGGTTGAGTAACAATCTAGGAAAGTCAAACCCTAGTTTGACCCTCGGCCTGAAAAACCCTAAAATACTAAAACGGGTAGTTTTGGTACATTCGCTATATCTCAGGATTGAAGAAGGCTCGAGGGCCAAAATTTTCACAGGCCAAATATCAACTTCTAATGCACCCTTTGGAAAAAATTTAGCCCAATATTTGATATATTCTAGGAGATATGAGTCTTCTAAATCAGGGTTCCAACCTCTTCTAAAATTCATCCCTAAACTGGACACCTAGGGAGAATTGTTATATATCGGGATGCAAAGGTCCAAATGAAATTTCACAGGATGTTCCAGATAAGGAAAGGAATTTATTTTTTGTTGTAAAATGTTTATACCCTAATGATGAAATAGGGACATGTGGAAGTCCGTACAAGTTTGCTATGCTGAACAGTCCTAAAAGAACTCACCTTCGGAAAACTATAATAGTTCCCCAATGGTTAAACCAATTCTACTCAAAATTATGGTGTGGGAAATAGGATAGACAAGGAAACCTCAGTATGAAATTTTAGACATAGAAAAGCAGTAATTTTAGAGATACCGTAGAAACAACATCAAGAATTTATGGACAGGAAATTGGAAAACTAGGGATTCCTGCTCTGAGAGCTTCCCTACACTGTTTTTAGAAAAGGACTACGTTGGATAGCTTGCCATAAAGAGGCCCTATTTTATATCCAATCATATCTAAAATATTCCAATTTTTGAAAATTAGGGTTTCTCTGACAAACCCTAGATTAGCCAGCTTCGAAACTAGGACAGGCACCTCAAATCGGTAAGATCTAATATTTTTCTATTTACATTTGAGGTTCTCATTTCAAAATGACTAATCACATCAGCTTGATGACACGCTTGGTGAGGACGATAACTTCCAAGAATGGAAGTATAGGATCTCACTAGTTCTTGAAGGAAATGAGTTGGACACCTACACAAGTAGAGAGGTTCTAGTTCCAGAGGGAGATGAGGCTAAATCCTTACATAAGAAGAACTTGGTCAAGGCGAAGAAGATAATTTCTGATTCAATTAAGGATCACCTTATACCAAAAGTGTCTTCCCTAAAGACACCTAAAGAGATGTTTGATTCCTTGACCAAGCTATTTGAAGGGAAGAACATAAATCAGAAGATGACTTTGAGAAACTAGTTGAAGAATGTAAAGATCCATAATGCAGAGACCATACAATCATACTTTACAAGGGTCTCTCAAAATCAAAGAACAACTTGAAGCAGTGGATGAAGAAGTAGAGAATGCAGAAGTTGTTATAACCACCTTGAATGGCCTCCCAAGATCATGGGATTCATTCATTTGAGTAATATGTTCCAGAAGGAAGTGATTACTTTCAGCAAACTCTGGGAATAGTGTACAAAAGAAGAAGCTCGAATCATAAGAAGAGAAAGAAAAGATTGGAGAAACAGAATATGATGAAGTAGAAGTCTCAAGAAGGAGTCTACCCATGAAATGAATAAAATATAAGTATTCAATTGTCATTTCATGATATTATTTTGTTATGCATTTGTTTATATCCAGTTGATGTGTTATGCATGATTGAATGTTTGCATTAATGAAAATATACTACTAATATGCATGTGATGGGTAAGTAGCTCATGGTGCCATAGAACTCTCCATTTCTACTTATCTAGAATGAAATCTGTTTGCTGACATATTGAATTAGTGCACAATCTCAATGATGCCATGGTAGAGATGAAAGGAATCTAGAAAGTTTTCGTGAGATATGGATGAATGTTGTATTGAATAAAATAGTTGCATAATGAAAAAGAATTTTCCATTAATAATATGACTTGCGAATTTTTTCTAGCCATACAACTAATGCATTTGAATTGTAGGAAATATCGCGTACAATCGCCTACAAGAAAAGATGGATGAGACTTGTTCTGAAGAACAAGTGATGATAGTTCGAGAAACAATCCAAAATGAAGAATAGTATGATGAGACTTCAAGAGGTCTTAGACATAGTGCAGTTATGTGACACTGTTGAATGACATCATTGATGCAGAACCTTGTAGTTGTGAATAAGTAGCCAAGAAGAAAGGGAAGGGGAGTATCAGTTCAAGAAGAATGATGTCTAGGATGCGATATCGAGACCTGAAGAGAAGTCTGTGGCATACAAGGAAATATTCGTAACATGATGCTTCTCACTAAAAGAAGGCATAGACTACGAAGAGACATTTGCAGTCACTAGAATTTAAGACACATGTCAGGCATACTCATGTGTCCAAATTAAAGAAGGCCTTGTATGAGCTCAAAAGGCACCCATAGGATAACACATACATGAGGAGCTTTAAAATCACCTAGAGTGATGAAGATCTTAATCTTTGCTACAAGGTGGAAGATGAAAGCCTATAGAGGATGAAAAGATCACAGTTGGGTGTGAGAAGAACTTTTGAAAAGGTTCAATATAGAGGATATTCGCATCCAATGACCCTAGATGGATACATAGAATATTAGTAGTAGAGGAAGCTACTTATCACTCCGGTACATAATGTTTTAATACATAGAGTATGAAAGGCAAAGGGAGAATGATGCTCCACTTCAGAGGGAGTGAATACAGAAGATCTTGAGGTTCGACATGGTACAACAAGATGGACAACTTACTAATGGCTCTAGGCTTTACTGAGAGTAAAGAAAATTCCAACATTTACTTCAAGGTTGAAGGTGGAATACTAGTGATGCTCTTGTTATATGTCAATGACTTGTTCTTGATAGAAAAGAGGAACTCATTAAAGTTGAAAGAAGGAGACTTGCTGCTGAGTTCGAGATGAAGGAATTGCATATGATGCACTACTTTCTAGGCAAGGAGGTGTGGCAGAATGTAGATGGAATATTCCTTGAAAAAGGGAAGTATGCAGTAGAGATCCTAAATAGGTTCAAGATGATGGATTGCAAGGCCATGAAAACACCTATGGAATAAAACCTGAATCTATTAACTGATTCTTCATCAGAGTCAGTTGATGCTATGATGTATCGTTAGATGGTTGGGTCCTTGATGTACCTGATGAATATGAGACCAGATATTTGCATTGTTTTGAACACATCGAGACATGTTCACCTAATTTCTATAAAGAATATTGTGATGTACCTGAAGGGTACATTTTATTATGGGCTCAAGTATGAGGTGAATTAGAATATTAACCTAGAGGGTTATGTTGATTCAGATTGGGTAGGTAGTACCATTGAGAGGAAGAGCACTTCAGGGTGGTGCTTTAGTATGGGAACAGATGTGATCTCTTGGTTTAGCAGGAATCAATCCTGCATGGCACTCAGTACAGCCAAGGAAAAATATGTTGCCACTTGGGAGAGAGGAGCAGTGAAGCTCTAGTTTGTGATCCATATTGAGATCTCTTGAAAGAAGTACTTCTAGCATAGCCGGTGAGACAAGATGTATGAGCATAAAATAGTGGTGAAGCTCATAGGTGTCTCAAACATAAACGGTCATGTAGGTTTTCCTAGGATGTAATCGGTCCGAACGAAGCTAGCAGGTTATCCTTTGATGTAGTCATCCTTGATGTGATTCAATGCTAGAAATGGCTAGAGTAAAGTTTGAGTACTTCATGGAGAAGATGGGTGTTCTCTAGATCGAGGTTCCTTCCAAGGGGAAGTGATGAGTCTGTGAGCCCTTATGACATGGTGGTAGGCGGGGCCTCCCATGGTCAGATGTAAGTGAAGAGCCCTTCTGACATGGTGATAGGATTGGTTCCTTCCATGGTTATATGTAAGTATAGGGCCTTTCCTCGGATGGTAGATGGTGTTTCCTACCATGCCAAAGAATGTAAGTGATGAGCCTTTCTGACTGGGTAAGATATAAGTGTTGAGCCTTTCTGACTGGGTCCAATGTAAGTACTGGGCCTTTCCTTGGATGGTAGATGGTGTGTCCTACAATGCAAGAGGATGTAAGTGCTGGTCCATTCTGACATGGGGGAAAGATGGGCCCTCCAATGGTCAGATGTAAGTGTTGGGCCATTGTGACATGCAGGTAGGCTGGTCCCTCCAATGGTTATATGTAAGGGCTGGGCCATTATGATATGGGGACAGGATGGGCCCTCCCATTGTTAAACATAAGGGCTAGGCCTTTCTGACACGATGATAGGATGGGACTTCCATGGTCAAATGTGAGTTCTAGGCATGCCTTTCTAATATGGATGTTGGATGTGTTCCTCCTGTGGTAAGATATAAGTGTTGGGTGGACCTTTCTCAGGTAGGTGGGAGGTTGGGCCTCCGATGGTCAGATGTAAGTGTTGAAGAACATGAAGACCTACATGAAGGCTAGGCCTACAACCAGCATGAAAAGGGGCTGGCTCTGTAGAACTTCCTGTGATGAGTAGAATTTAGAGATGGCACCATTTGATCAATATAGAGGAGTAGTGATGATAATGATCCAGTGATTATCCAGCTTTGATGATGATTCATAGAAGAAGACTTGTCCTGATGAATTGTGTCTAGAGAATCCATTCCTAGTTAAGAGGCAGTGTTGATGTAATTGTAAATTCGAAATGTATTCACATGTATATTTCATATATTGTATTTCATTGGTCCTCGATGTTCCTATTTAGAGAGTCATTAATATAATAAATTCATGTAAAGTCATTGAGGTTAACCCTTTGTTGTAAGTCAGGGAAATATTCCCCACAAATGAGTTGAGGTTAAACCTCCTTATTGATCGGGGGGGAAGTCCCCACAGTTGAGGGGAACTAGGGCTATTAGACTCTCCTAGAGATGTCGACCCTGGTAAGTAATTATCAAGTCCAAAATTAGTATAAATAGAGAGTGAGCCACTCTATTTATCACATAAACACTCACTCCACTAGGTCGCATGAGAGAGAGGAAGTACTCACATAAGTGAGAGAGAGAACAGTTGTTGGAGATCATCTTTGTTGCATTTGGGTTTTACTACTTCCATTGGTCCTCATTTTATCTTTAAGGAATTTGTGAGGTTTTATCCTTTATGGTTTTGCTGGCCTGGTTTTCTGACCTAGGCCAACAAGGACGTTATGCCCACACAATCATCTTAAAGTAGCGTTCGGTGTGTTTGGAATAGCAAAACCTCGTAGGTTATGGTCCTGCTACCATCTGATTTTTCTCTTAAGGAGAAATTAAAACTCAGCAAAATCTATCCTATTCTAATATTATTATTCTATCTAACTAAATCCTAAAGATTAATTTAAACTGCCTATGTTATCCTATACTTGCTTTCTTACGGAAAGTCTTCGATTGTTTGAAATTTTATATTTAATTTTTTCGGAATATAAAAGACTGTTTAAATTATTCTAAAATTGCATAAATTCTATTTAACAGCTGTTAACTAAAATGAAACTAATCTTAACTATCTTAACTATCCTATCTATCCTATCTCAGCCGAGAGCGTTTTTTTTTAAAATACTATATTAATTATTAATTAATATAAGATGAACAGAAAGATAAAGTGTATGATCTAAATAGAAATATTTAAGCCATACATACTAAATCATTCTATTATAAAATAACTTAACAGAGAAACTGAAAATAAACAATTATTTCAATTTTCTGAAGTATCAAATTAATTAATAACTAATAACCAATATACCTATTTGAATAAAAGATAATGTCTAGTATGAAATCACTGTAAAAATACAAACGATATCTAATAGACAGAAATGTGTATCCTTATGTCTTAAATTTATAGTTAAAATACAAATAAATTCAGGCACAATGATATATTAATTCAAATAAAATATTGAGCTGACAAAGTGAAAATTATGAATAAACACAAGTATAACAAAGTATACTGTATTAATATTAAAATAGAAGATAATATACTGAAATATAGAGTATATCCAAAATAATACCAGTCATGATATCAACTTGGATATTTCCAGTTACATCCCATATACAAAGATCCAACTTCAGTAAGGAAATAAAACCAGCAACAAAATATATCTCAAGTATCTCTCTTCAGTCACTCCATCCCCCCTGTTCATCAAAATTTCTAACTTATATAATACTATGATTCAGTTTTCCCCATCAATGCTACATGCAACATTATAGGGTTCCTATAACTATCAAAGAGAATCAAATCTCTTTTACAAAACACCTGTCACTATAACAATGAAAACGACTAGCCTGAATATTTGCTGGTTTAAAGGTACTTGGTAAATTCGTGGCCATTGTTGCAATTCTAGTCTTCCATGATCAGCCACGTCTTCCAAATAACATATCAAAAACTCCCTGACACTGTGGAGAATAGTGATGACATATCCACCTGTGTTTAAACAAACAAAGCATCTCATTAAAAACCAAAAACAGATATAACAAAATAAACTAACAATTTAAATGTGTGCCTGTAAAATCTATGATTTTATAGGCATGCATAACAAAAATATTTTATTACCTTTTTGACAGAGAAACAACCCTTGTGCTTTGAAAAATGAGAATAACCATCAAGTTCTATTTTGAAGATCGACTACTCTTCGGGCTTCAGCTAATTTGGCTTTAAGCCTGATAATCGCTAACTTTTGTTTGTCTATTTGTTCAAGAAAATGCTGATTCGTACCTATTATGTATTTTTTTCTTTTTTATATTGATTCTTTTTTATATTCATTTCTTTCCACCTGCTAATCCAGTTCAACAACTCCTCCCTGAATGTCCTATTTTCTTCCTCTATCAATGCTGCATTAGATTGACATTTTTTAAGTTCATATTTCAATTCAATAATCTTGGTTTGGTATGCTTTGTCCAGAACTTGTTGAAGAGTTTCTTCTTCATTTTTATGACTTGAATTGGCTACCTAGGAAGGATCATGGTTATCAATATTTTGACTGGATGATTGAAGACTGATAAAATATGGTTCAGGTTCTAAAATATAGGTGTCCATACATGATGGAGCAACCTCGGCCTTACCCAGTTTTGCACTATTATCCTTTATAAGAATGGGATCATTTATATGAATAGTGTCAGGGACCGACGATGGAACACCGTCCTCGATATGGATGACTGCAGGCTGTGTATCTTGTCGATTAGCCATAGGGATCGAAATTGTAGGGACCATGCTTCGAGTAACCCTTATCGAAAACACAAGGTTTTTTGATTCAAACCCTCGTTTATTGCAACATACCTGTGCTAGATGATCTAGTTTATACACAGAATATTTGCCATGTTTACGAGGATTACCTGGCTCAGAGAGATTTTTACAATCAACAACGTTAATATTTTTGCTTTCGGTTAACCTCTCCTCTGTTTTTGTAGGAGTACTATGACATTTATCAGATGGGGGTCGATTCAAGACTACTCCAGAGCAACAGGGAACTATATTATCAACATCATCATTACTGATACTAGCATTTATGGGTAGACTATCTTCCTCAAGCCTTTTACCCTCTGATTCAATCTCACAAACATTATTAACCTCAGGCTTAGCTATGGTCTTCTGTTTCTTACAGGTCTTTGGGGAGGGGTTTGGCCCATATTTAGTTGGCCCCAAATGACATTCAGTTAAAAATTCATCCCACGATTTACCCTTCAAGGAAAATAGATGCTGTAATATGATTTTGACTAAACCATGGTGAAATAAACTTCTATCAGGGTTATCGAAACTTTGAACCACATGCGACATCTTTTTCAAAATTTGCCATAGATAAAATGGTAGATTAAGCCTACAACCCTTTAATGCTAATACGAGTCTTAGGTGGTAATAGTGTAAGTGAGAAAAACGTCCATCACAGGACACATACCTGACCAACATTTCGTAGCAGGCTCACCATTTAGGCTTCGGTAACTTGACAGAGACCCCTATCTTCAGTTTTTCATTATTCGAAAATGGAAGCAACAAGGATAAACACTTCTTTTATTAACCTTACCACCTTTGAACCAGCGCTCTCCAACTTGTGGGAGCTTTGTTGCCTCTGCGATTTTTTCTTCGTTAACGATGAACTTAAAACCCCCGATCTGTACAACGTCTTCTTTTAAATTCAAGGAAAACAGTTTGGTCACCTCTGTGTTATGGCCATCAAAACACTTAAAGAACTTCCTGCACCCAACTTTATCAAAAAGTAAGGCGACCTTCTCATCTGCTTCTATGAGCTCTGAGCCTGATATTTCGAAACGATTCAACGGAGCCATAGCTTCCTCAACACTATCTTGGTTTCAAAATGGAATGAATGGAAATGTGAAGAGAGAGGGGATAGGTATCCAAGTGCATAAGATCATTTGAAATATCAAAACTTCACATGCTTCGAATCTGACAGACATAGGGACTCTAAATTTATCCATTTAGCCGAACTTAGCGATGATGAATGCTATAGCCAACGTTCTGTTATGATATATGCATGCTTAGCCACGAGTAACAATAAACTTACCCAATTTGATATATCAAGGATTGTTTGATTGATGGATCGTAAACCAAAACATTGATTACACACAGTGGTCATGATGAGCTCGTACATCGTTACGAAATGGAATGACTATCACTATTAAATCCTGATGATATGAATCATCAATATATTCACAGCTGTTAGTTAATTATGAGGTGCAAGCCACATCTCCATGCCAACTCAATGATTTGAGTAACATGCATTATTAATTTGACACATGACTCTCGTATACTCTGTCAATTAATGCTCTTCTCCAGTTTGAGCATGAAAGGTGGTAACGTTCAAGGTGATATAGTATCGAAATCATATACCCTAATGACTTGATTTAATATTTATGTTATGTATATACATAAATTTCATAGATCTAGTTTTAAAACTTTCCAAAATCCCATTGATTAATATTTTACATCGAATTTGATAGGATACTAAGTTAGAAAACTATAATATATGAAAATTCTCATATGATACTCATTTATTTACTAACTACATATATACAATTTTTACAAAATCATGGTAAGATATTACATATGAAATATGAACATTAGGTTTAATAAGAGTTTTAATTTAATAAGTCACCTTTATTTCTAGGAGTTTAGAACTCATAATACCTCATCCATATCCAGCTCAAAATGTGTTTCGTTGATTTCCCTTTGGCATACTATCCTTTCAAGTTTCTTAAATCATATATAATCATATAAATTTAACTTAATGTTCGAATTGATTATATAAAATTTATGAAACTGACTTATTAAACTGACAGCTGCTAATTACTAGATTTATGAAAATGTTTTCATCAACTTCTAACATATCATTTTACTCTTCTCCAATTGAGAGTACCTTCAGAATAAAAGATTCTGAAGGTACTCTTTTATAATTTTTAAGTAAGTAAAATATAAAAGAGAGCTGATCTCCCTTCATCCTAATGAGATATGAAGGGGTTGTATGAAACTGACTTATTAAACTGACAGCTTCTAATTACTAGATTTATGAAAATGTTTTCATCAACTTCTAACATATCATTTTACTCTTCTCCAATTGAGAGTACCTTCAGAATCAAAGATTCTGAAGGTACTCTTTTATAATTTTTAAGTAAGTAAAATCTAAAAGAGAGCTGATCTCCCTTCATCCTAATGAGATATGAAGGGGTTGTTGCTGGCCGCCAACAAATGGCGACAACCTGGGTGAACCAGTTATCTCTGCTCATCCAACTTATAAATGATATAAACAAAATCTTAAAACTTATTAAAAATAATAAAAATTTCTTTATCTACATAAAAACCATTATTTTATTCATATTCATAAGTATAACTCAGAAATATTCCATCTTTCGAAACAGAAATAAGATTAGGGATAATCTTTAAAAATATCTTGATTGAAGCAAATGTAGTGCTCTACCTAACCGGTAGAGCACTGTGTCCATCTCTCTGTAATGTTCCCTATCTTAAGCTCATTCTAAGTTAATTTTTTAATAAAATCAAGACATTTTAAGTCATATTACAGGTTTATACCCATCTCTGTGCTGTTAGTTTTATAAACATATGAATGTACAAATATGAACTGTAAACATATTTAAAGTAAAAATACGAGTTGTACATGTTGATAACTTCATGAATTTTCATAAATTAGACCATAATAGCATGCACAAGTTTACTATCTACATACCTGAAATTTAAATACATGGAAACAACGATTATGGTAGATCGAACAGTTTGCTGTAAACCTTGAAGGCTCCTTATTCTTCCAGCTTTCTGTCCAACCATCCAAGCCTTGATTAACAAAATGAGGTGCCACCCTGCCAACCAGCTCTCATCATGTGCTGGCCCTAGGAAACCCACGGGTTTCCTAGCCCCTGAGCCCACAGACCAATAATACCGAGAGCAACTTCCTCTCCATTCTCTATCTTCTCAGTCTCAGTCATTTACAGATATTCTTGTCCTTGAGTTCTTCCCCTCCTCAAGTTTTTCCTCTCCCTTCTCCTCATGCAGAGTCCCCCCCCAAAATAAAATCCAACCCTCCTTATACCTCCTTCCTTCCACTGCCTTCCTTCTCCCCACCACCTCCTTCTTCCACCGCCTCTTTCATAAATTAATTTAATTATTTTATTCTATCTTGGGCAGTCCAGTTTAGACTTTTTTTTGACATTTGTTATGCACTAATAAGTTTTCTTGAATTGAGAAATTCTTGGCCCCCGAAGAGAAGGTGTAAATTACTAAAATGTTTATCTTATTTTAATTGTACGTGTTAATTCATACCATACCCAACTGTCATACATCACCCAATATTATTTATTTAATGTTTTACGCAAATGGTAAATAAGGTAAAAATAATTAGTATAAGTTTAATTTAATAAAAGTGCTTAATAATAACATTAGTAAACATTAATATGGGGCATTACATACACCCACCCTTTAGGAAACTTCGTCCCGAAGTTATGGTCAAATTAGTGATAGAAGGTATATTTATAGGTTTAAAACAATTCAAGGTACATTTATAGGTTTAAAGAAATTCACAATTACTTAGTTAACCTATCCAAATATTTACATATTTCATACTAGCGTGCATGTGTGAGGTGTGCATGCATGGCTAGTACATGCACAGGCTACACATGTACTATAGCAAAAAAACCCCTAAATTATAACTGATGCAATTAATATTTCACGCAACATGACCCATACACAAATATCATATGATTTCTTGTGACATTCTGAGTTATTTAACAATTATGTTCTTATTATTTAGTCAGTTAAGATTGGTACCTACCATCGCTAATCTGGTATCATAATTGTCCAACATTCAACCATAATAACTAATATGTCCACCCATCCTAACCTACGTCCGCATCCTCCCTATCCTTCCTCTGCTAGTATAGAAGTGGATGTCGGCTTCACCAACCTGACCACTTAAGAACCTGAGAGCGATAGCGTCTGCTGAACAGCGGACCTAGCCTCTCCTAGCAGGCATCCGACCGTCGTCATCACAACAACATGGGGAGCATGTCTCAGTACGACCATCCCACGACCTTGGGTACCTGACCATCGTCATCACAACAATATGAGGAGCGTGTCTTAGCACTGCCCTCCCACGACCTCGGGTATCATAAAAACATAGGGTGGAACACATCCATCCCTCTCAACATCCTGGGTCTATATACCCTATCAAAACATACTTTGCTGCTATCGAGCTTATTGGTCTGTGTCATTGTATCATCAATTTTGGTAATCAAGGCTCTTCTGCAGAAATAGGTACTATACCACACTTGATATAAAGTATCCATTTATTACATAGCCCGTGTGTCCTACAGATTAGTACTTTGAAAACATACATTCATAATAATATCTCCATTCAATCATCAGTTGGTGCATATTATCAACAACATTTCCTTTCATTGTATAACTCATTAAATTGATCACGTCATGGGTCGATATCCATGTACCACATCATATATATATTACATTTAACGATGATGACAATTAAACATACACTGTCTTTATGAACAAAGGAATATCATGATAACTATAACATAGTGACCTCATAAACATAATCATAACATCACAATCAATGTATCAATAGTAACATCTTAGACATAGTAGAAACATCTATCATAAATATGGTTTACTCAGTCAAACCGGGTCCAACATTTACTAAGAAAATAAAATGCAACATGTTGATATGTCTAGTCAGATATGGGCACTACATACACCCACCCTTCATGAAACTTCGTCCTGAATTTATGGTCAAAATAGTGAGGAAAGTATCAATGCATAGTCTTTGTGTCGTCGTAGGTAGTAGAACTTGGGGTATACCTCTCCCACTAAGCTTTAATTTGACCAAACCCGTTGATGTTATCTTATAGTTGTTATCTTATAGTTTTACTTATTGTATCCCATGATATCTATTTTAATAATTAAAGAACATTTCGATCAATTCTTTCTATTGAATCACAATTTTATAATGAGGGTCCCTAAAGTTTATAATCATGTGCTATCCACATTAGCATCCTACTTTTAACTTTTAACAATATCCTTTAAGTTAAATCATCTTGATAGGTTTCCATATCACACAATGAAGTTTTATTATTATTATTATTTTAACAGAAGCTCATATTGATCCAACTTAGCATGAAATAACCAACAATTTAAAATGGAGGTCTTGGAACTCATAATTTGTATCACTCAACACATAACTACCAAGGATCTTTGAGGTTGACATACCTCTCTTAGGAGAACACAATTATTATTTTCTTAGTGGTAACGAGCAATTTGTATCCATGACAACCAAAGTATTGTAACAATCATTAAATTAGGAGAACTATTATCGTTTACAAGGTTTCATGACCATATATTATCAAAATGAAAATCTTATCAACTTCATTTATTGTTCTCATCTTTTCAATTTAACATAATCCAGAGGGAAACCATTACTTCTTAAATCTTTTAAGAATTTGATAGCTAATTGTGTTCCCACTCTCAAGGTCATAAATGTATTTACTAATATTTATCATAGTATACTTTTGTATTTGTACATCATCACTCTCTCTAAACGCATGCTTATTATTATTGTTTTATTTTAAAGCAACCTTCATTTACATAGTAATCTCCTTAATATAATCCTACATGTTGAAGGGAATGTATTTAAACTTAATATGTTTAATATTATTACAACTTCATAACAATCACTTTAATTCAATTAAGTTGATGATTGTGTTATAATTCTTATGAATTTCTTATAATTTCCCAATATCATTGCTATATTAGGTACATATACTCGTGGCTCACAATCACTTAATATGTTCCTAATCTTACTTTATTACCACTCGCAATTTAGTTAATGCAAGGGAATATTGCTCTTATTGAATTACCCTTATCACATTTCTTATAAAATTCTCATTTTAAATCATAAGTTATTCAACTAACCACCACCTAGAACCTTATTTCCTCATTTTGAATCTTATTAATTATAATCAATTACACTTTCATTATGATTGTCACACTATCTTAATTGATAGTATTCATACACCACGTCTCACACGATTAGCATATTATACTCTTCTTCAACATATAATATTTACTCAATAACCTAATGGATTTTTAAGAATTGAAGTTACTTCTGGCTATTGGGTCATTATGATCAATTCCAACATCTTGTTTAGTAATATAGTTTAGATATTAACAACCAAATGTTGAGTATAGAGGTCTCTTTATCCTAGAAAAGGTACAAGGTGCCCCCTATCCACAAGAGTACTTCAAGCATACATAACTCTAATAATTGTGCCCTTAAGTACTTCACTACTTTACACTTCATTGCAATTTAATATGTAGATTGTTTTTATTTATTATGGTATGTAATTACTCATACCATTCCTTTATAATCATGCATTTTTCTATGCTATTTTTCAGATATCTTTTTTTTTTTAATTTAATATACTTACCTGCATAAATATTTATTAAATCTTCTTAGTCTATATTTTTTTCTATTTACTATTATTATATCTTTTTGTCATTCATCCTACTTGACAATGTCCTCATACCTATTTGTGTCTCTATTGTGCGCCCCCCTCCTTTTTTTAACTAACCTACTAATTTGAGACATATAGCTATTATTTATGAAATTAATGGTATCTACGTAGCTAGCTATAATTAGCTAATACTTTTATCTTACCATTAAACACATACACTTTTATAACTATGTCATCTATTATCACTGCTTATATATGCGTGTGTGTGTGTGTATAATAAAAGATATATCCAATTTCTTTGCATTATTATTATTTTAGCCTTATTTATTTAAATATATCTACTTATATAATTCTCATTCATCACCTATTATATTACATCTTTTATGCTATCATCTTATGTAATGCCTCCAAACTAGTGGCGACTTCTGAGTATACATGCATTTGTTCAACTGTTTATCTAAGGGCTCTAAAAACTAGACTGTGAGCAGGTCTAGTTT
>LPNX010792928.1:73887-96133 GCA_001517045.1 Pseudotsuga menziesii | reverse complement strand
TGCCATATGTTTACATTGCAGGCTTTGATGTTCTAGCCGCTTCAGGGAATTGAATATTGCCATAGATACGGAGTGATACACAGGTTAGTCTCTACATTATTCTCTTCTGAGCTATCCCAAATCTTAATATATATAGATATATGTTTGTAATGTATTTCTAATTGGGTTTCCAGAGACCTAAAGCCCTATAATCTGTTCTTAAAATTGGATGAGGGATTGCTGAAAGTTGCGGATATGGGGCTTGGACAAGTTCTACGTCCAAATTTCAAGGCCTATACAAATGCGGTAATTATGTGGCAAATTTATCTTCTGTTGTTATTTTCAATTTATATATATATATTTTAAAACCTAAGAGATAATCTGGAACATTTTGTGCAGTGCTTCCTTGTTTGGTTTACTAAGTAAGAAGGGCACAGAATGGGGGAAAGAAGAAAAAAATCATTTTGGCATGGAGAAACTTTCAGGCATCAAAATTTATTTTTATTTTTCCTAAGGAAGCATGTAAATTCCTTGAATTCTGTCATAGAAATTTTTCATTCTATTTAAAGTCTTATACAAATTATCATTATGAAAGAAGAGGGTTCTGCAGGTAAGAAAAAAAAAACAAATTATTTTTCCCTAGAGGGCCCCTTTAGGTTCCAGTTTTAGAACCTAGGGCTCTGATACCATTCTGTAGTGCTCTACCTAACTGGTAGAGCAATGTGTCCATGTCTCTACAATGTTCTCTATCTTAAGCTCATTCTAAGTTAAGTTTTTAATAAAATCAAGACATTTAAAGTCATATTACAGGTTTATACCCATGTTTGTTCTGTTAGTTTTATAAACATATGAATGTACAAATATGAACTGTAAACATATTTAAAGTAAAAATACGAGCTTTACATGTTGATAAATTCATGAATTTTCATAAATTAGACCATAATAGCATGCATGAGTTTAGTATCTACATACCTGAAATTTAAATACCTAGAAACAACGATTGTGGTAGATCCAACAGTTTGTTGTAAACCTTGAAGGCTCCTTCTTCTTCTAGCTTTCTGTCCAACCATCCAAGCCTTGATTAAGAAAATGATGTGCCACCCTACCGACCATCTCTCATCATGTGCTGGCCCTAGGAAACCCACGGGTTTCCTAGCCCCAGAGCCCACAGACCAATAATACCGAGAGCAACTTCCTATCCATTCTTTATCTTCTCAATCTTAGTCATTTACAGATATTCTCATCCTTGAGTTGTTCCCCTCCTCAAGTTTTTCCTCTCCCTTCTCCTCATGCAGATTCCCCACCCAAAATAAAATCCAACCCTCCTTATACCTCCTTCCTTCCACCGCCTTCCTTCTCCCCACCGCCTCCTTCTTCCACCACCTCTTTCATAAATTAATTTAGTTATTTTATTCTATCTTGGGCATTCCAGTTCAAACTTTGTTTTGACATTTGTTATGCACTAATAAATTTTCTTGAATTGAGGAATTCCTAGCCCTCGAAGAGAAGGTGGAAATTACGAAAATGTTTATCTTATTTTAATTGTACGTGTTAATTCATACCATAGCCAACTGTCATACATCACCCAATATTATTTATTTAATGTTTTACGCAAATGGTAAAGATGGTAAAAATAATTAGTATAAGTTTAATTTAATAAAAGTGCTTAATAATAACATTAATAAACATTAATATGGGGCATTACAGCAAAGTACTTCATAGTAAGAATAACCTGCATCATCATCATAGAGTATAGAAATCTACTTCTCTGAAAACTTTCCAGAATCTGTTCCATAACATAATAATTTTTTTTGTTTTGTTTTCTTTTCTTTAAACAATCATTTTGACTGAAGACTACTATTTAGGTATCGTGTCCCAATGTGATAGTATCATTCACGAGAGTTGTCCGAAGTAAGCAAGCCGACTCATGATGAGACCTCTTGTCTTTTAATTTTTTTAAATCAAAAGCCATCACCCTGGTGATCACAAATGAAGTTATCCCAGACAGCACTGATGATCATGATTAGGCCGGCTCGTGATGAGACCTCCTATTCCTCAATCAAAATTTATGTTTTTATTTTGATTTCATCTTTTAAATTTCATAAAATGAGAGATCATTACCCAGCATGGTGACCAAATGGTAATGTCAGTCATCAATATCATTGGAAAATGAATCAGCTGGCTCATGATGAGACCCCTTATCTTTTGGTTTTTAAACCAAAATCCATTACTAGTTTCCTAATAATGTCATACTAGTGATATTTGTGATTCTGATCGGAACAACTTATTACTAAGACCTTCCGTCTCTCATTTTAGAATTTTATTGATTGGAACAAATCCTAAATAGTTTTCAGATAGTAAATACTTTTGAAGACTGATAATAGAGATCTGTAAGAGTTTTTCAAAAGTACCAGCTTTGAAGAATATATTAAATAATCTATCCCCACTTTTATAAGAAAATAAAAAGATGAGGAATAATCCGAGAAACACTTACAAATAAAACAATGAAGGTCTTTTACAGATTTAAGAAACTTTGATCATCCTGAACAAATTTTAAAAGATTTCAGTCTAGTATCATAATTTTTCAGGCTCATGAGCAAACTGATTTTATTTATTTACATTTATTTCTTCAGCTGCTAACTACAGATTATTGACTGATTATATACAAAAATTTGATAGTCTGAAAATTTTGATTTAACATAATTAAAAACTAGCTAAAAATAACATAATGATGTTTGAAGGTTATAAAAGTTTTATGAATTTATCATCATTCTTAATTCTATGGACTATAATTTAGTTTATATACAAAAATATAAATTTATCTATACACAGCAAACAACAAACAAATTATATACATCTTAAGTCATAAAATATTAATAGAAGTATTTTTTCAGAATCAGTCCATTCACTGGGAATGTTTTAGACTGACCTTCAAGTGTTTGCAATCAGAAGGTACTTGGACCTAGTTTCTCATAAATAACAAAGGGACCTAAGCATAGTTTTTGAAACTTAATATGATCTCCCTTTTCTTCGTGGACTTTATCCCATTTTAAAACTAAGTCTCCCACCTGAAATTCTTGATTGGAACTGAAACATTGGTCAAACCAAGATTTCACAATTTGTTGATGTTTTGTAAAGTGTTGTTTTGACTTTTCCCTTTCTTCTTCAAGTTTTAGCAGAGTATTGATTCTCTTTTCCATTGTTGGACATTCTTCATCTTGAGGAGATTGAGCTAACTATAATGAAGGTAAGAACAAATTTGGTGGCAAAATAGCTTCAGTTCCATATACTAAGAGGAATGGTGAGTTACCTATCGCAGCCTTAGGAGTTACTCTGTCTGCCCAAACGGCATTGACCAATTTTGTATGCCAAACTACGATGGTGAACTGAAATAGTTCTTTTGAGAATTTTCAATAAATTTTTGTTTGTTGATTCAGCTAGACCATTCACGTGGGGATGAAAGTTAGCTGAATACCTGATTCTTATTCCCTTATCTAAAGCAAACTGAGTTAACTCAATTGATGAAAAATATGAAGCATTATCGAAGATGAGGGAATCTGGAATACCAAATCTTGTTATGATAAAGAATTCCAAAAATAATATAACCTGATTGGTATTTACAACTCTTAATGGTGCAGCTTCCGCCCAACGAGGGAAATAATCAGTTGCAGTTATTATATATTTGTGTTGCATTGATGAGGGAGGATTTATTGGCCCTACTATATCTATACCCCATTACTGAAAGGGTCTTTCAGTTGAAACAAGCTGTAAAGGAAACGCAGGTTTTTTAACCCTTGCTGCAGCAAGCTGAAATTCTTGGCATTTTCTAACAAAAGTATAGGAATCTCGAAACAAGGTGGGCCAATAATAACCAGCCCATAGAATTTTGTGTGTAGTAGTCTCTCCACCAAAATGATCTCCTGCTGGTCTAGAATGTAATTCTTTCATAATTACTTTTGTTTCATATTTATCTAGACATTGAAGGTATACTTCGTCTGAATTTATCCGAAAAAGGACATTATCAATTAATAAATAAGGAGCAGATTTCAATCTAAGTGCTCTTTTCTTCTTTGGTTCTAGGTAATCAGGAGCAGTTCCTGTTTCCAAATGTATTCTTATGTCTGTATACTAGGAATCTTGAGGTGGAGGATAAAAATAAATTTCCCTGGTAAGTAAAACCTCATCAATGACAGTTTCAGCTTTATCATTAGGTAAATGAGTAGCATCAGCAGCTAATTTACATAGTCCTGGACCTTTGATTATCATTGAGGGTTTAATCTCTAATTCATATTCCTGAAGAGCTGTCATCCAAGGTGCTCTTTTCTCACCTAAGTCCTTTTGCACTAACAAGTTTCTGACTGAGGAAGAAGGGACGATTATTTTCATTTTAGATTTCAGTAAATATGGACGACAATGTTTAACAACTTTAAAAACAGCGAAGGCTTGCTTATCAACTTCATGGTAATTAAGTTCAGCACCTTTGAAATTCGAACTCATGAAAGAGATTGGGACTTCGTTATTTTGCTGATTTAATTGGGTTAAAACTGCTGCATATGAAATATCAGAAGCAAAAGTATACAATATGAAATCTTTATTAAAATATGGACTTAGAAGGCTAGGAGCTTCTGAAATGATTCTTTTTTAGTTTGTCTCCAATTAAAAACAACATCTTTCTTAATCATTTTCTACAAAGGACGTATGATCTCGGAAAAACTAGGAATGAATCTCCTAACAAAATTTATTTTACCGAGAAATGATTACATTACTTTCTTGCTAGAATGATAGGTTATCTTTGAAATGGCTTGGGTTCTTTCAGGATCAATCATGATACCGTGCTTTGAAACCACACATCCTAATATAATTCCTTCTGAAACAACAAATATTTTGTTTTTAGGATTTAAGGATATTCCAAATTTTGTACATCGTTCAAATACTTTTCTAAGGTGATTAAGATGATCAGGTCGATGTTTACAAAATACAGTAATGTCATCCAAATAGACAACAACTGAATGATTAATTAAGCCTCTAGAAGCAATATCCATTGTGCTTTGAAAGGTTGCTCCCACATTAATTAGCCCAAAGGGCATTTTGTTGTAGGCATAGGTTCCCCATGGAGTTCTAAAAGTAGTTTTCAATTGATCATCTGTGGAAACCAATATTTGGTTGTATCCTGAGAAACCATCAAGGAGAGATAGTATCTCGGACCCAGACACCTTTTGAAGAATTTGTTCCATGGAAGGAACTCGGTAATTATCCTTTTCAGAAGACTTATTCAGATTTCTAAAATCTACACATAATCTAATATCCCCGTTTTTATTCCTAACTGGAACGAAGTTTGCTACGCATTGAGTATGCTTGATGGGGAAAATAATATTGGTAGCTAATAATTTATTTAGTTCCTTTTTAATTGTTGGTTCTAATGACGGGTGATATTTCCTTAACTTCTGTTGAAAAGGTTTTGACTCCTGTTTAATTGGAATTATGTGTTGCATGACTTGTGTGTTGAAGGTTTTCAGGTCATCATATGTCCAAGCAAAGACATCTTTAAATTCCTTAAACAATTTTATAAATGCTATTTTTTCTATAGGGTTGCGATCTATTCCAAGATTTATAGTTTGGGGATTTAGTTCTGTTCCTAAATTTATGGTGTCATAACTCATTAGAGAGATGTTAATTTTACAATTAGGAATAGACCTAAACTTATCCTGCAGATCAAAGAACTTTTCTAATCTTAGTACTGAATTAGGGAGTGTTTTTACCTGTTCAAAAGATTTTTCAACTGAACAAAACTCATTTATTACCGAAAAATCCTGAAGATTTTCATCGTGAGTTACTTCGTCTATTTCTGAGTCTTTAAAGGTATCCTCATTCAACACCTGAACATAATTGTCAAATACATGCCAATTAAAAATATTATCTGGTATGGAAGGCCTAAAAATTAATTCAACAGAAAAGAAATTTGGTGTAAGATTTTCTGACGGAATTAACATTGATGCTACGTTTGCCAACAAATCTGCTTCTTGATTTTGACTTCTAGGAACAGAATTTATGTTAAATGCATCAAAATGTGAGATAATATTCCATACCTCCCATTGATAACTCTGTAAATGTTCAGATAAGCAGTGAATCGAGTTATGAACCTGTCTGACAATGATATTGGAATCACTATGTACAATTAACTCTTTGATGCCCAAATCAATTGCCTTTTTCAACCCTTGTATTAAAGCTTCATATTTCACCGTATTTTTTGTACAATTAAAATCCATCCTACAAGCTATACATGTTTTGTTTCCCTAAGGGTCCACTAGTACGCAACCATCTCCTACTCCTTCTTTAGATTTCGCACTGTCAAAATATAAAGTCCATATAGAACTATGCACAACCACTTTACTTTCTATAATATTCACAATATTTAGATTATCTACATCATTAATGGTTTCCTTGAAGGAAGAGTTAGGAGAAACAGATGTCACGTTACTAATTTCATATTGTTGTTTATTTTCAGAAAAAGCAGAATTTTCAGCTTTAAAATTACCAAATCCTAATTCATACATATAATTCCCCATAATGCAATCTGAAAATAAAACAGGTTTTCTAGGATCATGCAGTTCGGTGACAGTATGTTTCATATATCTTTCTCTATTTATCTTTATCTGATTTGACTTTCCATTCTTAGGTAACCATAATGTTGACCAATTCATGGCAAAGAATCCATTTAGTTGTTGAGACCAATCCCTACTTAAAAATAGCCCATATGCATCTGGGATATCAGCAACAACAATATCTATAATTTGATAAACTGAAGGGTTACAGGCAATCCTGACTAAGACATCTTTCATTTCTCCTACAACCTTTGCATTTGTCCTATCCAATTGAGCTATTTGAGAATTAGATGGAACATATTTCCCATTCAATTTCTTGCATACTGATAAAGGCATCACATTGGAGTATGCTCTGGAATCTACCATGCAGTTATGAACATTCCTATTGAAAATTTCAAAGGTAAGTAAGAATGGAGGTGTGAAGCTTTGTCATCCGTTGCTTTCCCTTTTTCAGTTTCTTTTGGATCATTATTAGAACTGTTTGCAGCAACATTTTGTTTTGCATTAGGAATAATTGAACTCACTATGGGATTTATAACATGACTATTAGGCATCGGGTAGATTTGAAGAAGATCGTACATACTAATGTTTGCACGTGTCTTCTTTAAATCCTCAATTATATCATATTGTAAATCTAATTTTGGAGCATTTTGAATAGTTTGGGTACCTTTGGTTGATTGAATCTATTTGCTGGATTGAACCTGTTTGTTAGGTTGTGAATTATTGTTGTCATTATTTGTAGTAGAACTTGATGAAGCTCCAGGAGTATTTGCAAATGCTCTACTACGAGTATTATAGGTATGTTGTCCTGTAGGCGGACTTTTACTCTCATGTTCTTTTAGAAGACTATCCCAGAAATGACCGTTAACTTGTTGAGGTTCTTCTGATTCTTCATCATTTTCTGATTCCTCTTCTTCTTTGTTTTCAGTTATTTCTTGACTAGAAAGAGTTTCAGATAAAGATAAAACAGCTCAAATTGTATTAAAAATCTCTTCATTTGCTGCTATGTCAAGTGGTGTATTTTTATTGTTTGTATTCGTGTTTTGTCTAAACTAATTTCTAAAATATCCCCTAGAAGGAGAAGCTTCAGAATTGGTTTTCTTTAACCCTCCAACTTCATTGGTTAATGTTCGAATAGTGTTTTGCAGCTGTTCTATATCAAATGCTTTGTCTTTATCTGAATTGAGTTTTTTTGTCTTCCTACGTGAAAAAGTATCAGATTTCCCACTTCTATCTGGTTCATAGGACATAGAATCATTCTAAACTTTAATGGCTTCCTCAAATGTTTCTACTAATGTTGTTTTTCCTGCTCTCTTAACGAACATCCCAAAATATTTTGGTAAAGCTGACGTATAATTTTCAATAATTATATCCTCGGGAGGTTGGGAAGCAATTGGAATTTTGTTTTTTAATGTCAGAAACCTTTGATTGAAATCTTTGATTCTTTCCTTACGCTCCATTTTAATCCTAGATAACTCTAGGGCTAAAAGAGTGGGTGTTTTATCTTCCCCAAATTTATCTAGAAAGGCTTTATTAAATTCCCCCCAGTTTGTGATTGATCCTTGTACTAATGAAAAATACCGGGTAGAAGCTCTTCCTTCAAAAGTTAGAGGAAACAATCGACAAACTACATCTTCATGCTGAACGTTCAAGGTTTGAACAACCAACATGAATTTGTCAACATGCACCTCCACAGGTTCTTTGTCATCTGGGTTAAACTTAGGGAGGATTTTATCTGAGTGTTTAGGTAAAGGATGTTGTACACCAAGGACATCTACAGCAGCTATTCTTATCCAAGGGAGTTGTGGATTTGGTGGATTAGGTGGAGGATTGCCTCCTCCTCCTATAGGTACATTTCCTGCCATTAGACTTCTTTTAGAACTTGAAAAAATTCCTGAGTTGGATGGTCTTGGACTATCGGGTAGTGATTCAGGAGGAGAAAATGGCTGATCAAAACCGCCTCCTGCAATTAGTCTTCTAGCAGTATTTGTTTGAGTAGTCTGCCTTTGATGTATTTCAACCTAATCGTGGGGAGTTCTATCAGCTACTTCCAAATATTGTGTAACTATGGTCAGTTGTGGATTATGTCACTGCTGTCTTGGTAGACCATAATCTATTGGAGATATACCAAGATGATTAGCGTATGCTCTTGTAAGAATATGTCGTGATTCTTCTAAAGCTTGAGTGCTTTGTTCAGGAGTAAAGGGAGAGGTGACAGGATCATGCTTTAGGATGCTCCTAACAGTTTCTAAAAATGGTGATCTACTCACTTCTGGAGGTTGTTGGCTAGTTGGAAATGTTTCATTAGTTTCACCCGCCATTACTCATTAACAGGACCTCTTTCTAGTGCCATTTGTTTGCCTGATTTTCTGACCTAGGCCAGCAAGGAGGTTATGCCCACACAATTAGCTTAAAGCAGCGTCCGGTGTGTTTGGGATAGCAAAACCTCGCAGGTTATGGTCCTGCTACCAGCTGATTTTTCTCTTAACGAGAAATTAAAATTCAACAAAATCTATCCTATTCTAATGTTATTTTTTTGTCTAACTAAATCCTAAAGATTAATTTAAACTGCCTATGTTATCCTATTATTGCTTTCTTAGGGAAAGTCTTTGATTGTTTGAAATTTTATATTTAATTTTTTTGGAATATAAAAGACTGTTTAAATTATTCTAAAATTGCATAAATTCTATTTAACAGCTGTTAACTAAAATGAAACTAATCTGAACTATCTTAACTATCCTATCTATCCTATCTCAGCTAAGAGCGTTTCTTTTTTAAATACTATATTAATTATTAATTAATATAAGATGAATAGAAAGATAAAGTGTATGATCTAAATAGAAATATTTAAGACATACATACTAAATCATTCTATTATAAAATAACTTAACATAGAAACTGAAAATAAACAATTATTTCAATTTTCTGAAGTATCAAATTAATTAATAACTAATAACCAATACAGCTATTTGAATAAAAGATAATGTCTAGTATGAAATCATTGTGAAAATACAAATGATATCTAATAGACAGAAATGTGTATCCTTATGTCTTAAATTTATAGTAAAAATACAAATAAATTCAGGCACAATGATATATTAATTCAAATAAAATATTGAGCTGCCAAAGTGAAAATTATGAATAAACACAAGTATAACAAAGTATACTGTATTAATATTAACATAGAAGATAATATACTGAAATATAGAGTATATCCAAAATAATACCAGTCATGATATCAACTTGGATATTTCCAGTTACATCCCATATCCAAAGATCCAACATTAGTAAGGAAATAAAACCAGCAACAAAATATATCTCAAGTATCTCTCTTCAGTCACTCCATCCCCCCTGTTCATCAAAATTTCTAACTTATATAATACTATGATTCAGTTTTCCCCAACAATGCTACATGTAACATTATAGGGTTCCTATAACTATCAAAGAGAATCGATTCTCTTTTACAAAACACCTGTCACTATAACAATGAAAACGACTAGCCTGAATATTTGCTGGTTTAAAGGTACTTGGTAAATTCGTGGCCATTGTTACAATTCCAATCTTCCATGATCAGCCACATATTCCAACTAACATATTGAAAACACCCCGACAGTGTGGAGAAGAGTGATGACATATCCGCCTGTGTTTAAACAAACAAAGCATCTCATTAAAAACCAAAAACAGATATAACAAAATAAACTAACAATTTAAATGTGTGCCTGTAAAATCTGCAATTTTACAGGCATGCATAATGAAAATATTATATTACCTGTTTGACAGCGAAACAACCCTTGTGCTTTGAAAAATGAGAATAACCATCAAGTTCTATTTTGAAGATCGACTACTCTTCGGGCTTCATCTAATTTGGCTTTAAGCCTGATAATCGCTAACTTTTGTTTGTCTATTTGTTCAAGCAGATGCTGATTCGTACCTATTATGGATTTTTTTGCTTTTTTATATTGATTCTTTTTTATATTCATTTCTTTCCACCTGCTAATCCAGTTCAACAACTCCTCCCTGAATGTCCTATTTTCTTCCTCTATCAATGTTGCATTAGATTGACATTTTTTAAGTTCATCTTTCAATTCAATAATCTTGTTCCGGTATGCTTTGTCCACAACTTGTTGAAGAGTTTCTTCTTCATTTCTGTGACTTGAATTGGCTTCCTACGGAGGATCAGGGTTATCAATATTTTGAACAGATTATTGAAGACTGATAAAAGATGGTTCAGGGTCTAAAATACAGGTGTCCATACATGATGGAGCAACCTCGGCCTTACCCAATTTTGCAGTATTATCCTTTATACGAATGGGATCATTTATATGAATAGTGTCAGGGACCAACAATGGAACGTCATCCTCAATATGGACGACTGCAGGCTGAGTATCCTGTCGATTAGCCAGAGGGACCAAAATTGTAGGGACATTGTTCATGCTTCGAGTAACCCTTCTCGAAAACACAAGGTTTTCTAATTCAAACCCTCCTTTATCACAGCATACCTGTGCTAGATGATCTAGTTTATACATATACTCTTTGCCATGTTTACTAGGATTACCTGGCTCGGAAATATTTTTACAATCAACAACGTTAATATTTTTGGTTTCGGTTAACCTGTCCTCTGTTTTTGCAGGAGTACTATGACATTTATCAGATGGGGGTCAGTTCAAGACTACTTCAGAGCAACAGGGAACTATATTATAAACATCATCATTACTTATACCAACATTTATGGGTAGACTAGCTTCCTCAAGCCTTTTACCCTCTTATTCAGTCTCAGGAACATAATTAACCTCAGGCTTAGCAGTGGCCTTCCATTTCTTACAGGTCTTTGGGGAGGGGTTCGGCCAATATTGAGTCGGCCCCAAATGACATTCAGTTAAAAATTCATCCCACGATTTACCCTTCAAGGACAATTGATGCTGTAATATGATTTTGACTAAACCATGGTGAAAAAAACTTCTATCAGGGTTATCGAAACTTTGAACCGCATGCGACATCTTTTTCAAACTTTTCCACAGATAAAATGGTAGATTAAGCATATAGCCCTTTAATGCTAATATGATTCTTACGTGGTAATAGTGTAAGTGAGAAAAACGTCCATCACAGGACACATACCTGACCAAAATTTTGTAGCAGGCTCGCCATTCAGGCTTCAGGAACTTAACAGAGACCCCTATCTTCAGTTTTGCATTATCCGACAATGGAAGCAACAAGGATAAACACTTCTTTTATTAACATTACCACCTTTGAACCAGCGCTCTCCAACTTGTGGGAGCTTTGTTGCCTCTGCGATTTTGTCTTCGTTAACGATGAACTTAAAACCCTCGATCTGTACAACGCATTCTTTTAAATTCAAGGAAAATAGTTTGGTCACCTCTGTGTTATGGCCATCAAAACACTTAAATAACTACCCCCACCCAACTTTATAAAAAAACAAGGCGACCTTCTCATCTGCTTCTATGAGCTCTGAGCCTGAGATTTTGAAACGATTCAACGGAGCCATAGCTTCCTCAACACTATCCTGGTTTCAAAATGGAATGAACAGAAATGTGAAGAGGGAGGGTATAGGTATCCAAGTGCATGACATGATGCGAAATATCAAAACTTCACATGCTTCGAATTTGACAGACATGGGGGCTCTAAATTTAGCCATTTAGCCGAACTTAGCGATGATGAATGCTATAACCAACGTTCTATTATGATATATGCATCCTTAGCCACGACTAACAGTAAACTTACCCAATTTGATATATCAGGGATCGTTTGATTGATGGATCATAAACCAAAACATTGATTACACACAGTGGTCATGATGAGCTCGTACATCGTTACGAAATGGAATGACTATCACTATTGAATCCTGATGATACGATTCATCAATATATTCACAGCTGTTAGTTAATTATGAGGTGCAAGCCACATCTCCATGCTAACTCAATGATCCAAGTAATAGGCATTATTAATTTGACACATGACTCTTGTATACTCTGTCAATTAATGGTCTTCTCCAGTTTGAGCGTGAAAGGTGGTAACGTTGAAGGCGATATAGTATCGAAATCATATACCCTAATGACTTGATTTAATATTTATGCTATGTATATACATAAATTTCATAGATCTAGTTTTAAAACTTTCCAAAATCCCATTGATTAATATCTTACATTGAATTTGACAGGATACTAAGTTAGAAAACTATAATATATGAAAATTCCCATATGATACTCATTTATTTACTAACTACATATATACAATTTTTACAAAATATTGGTAAGATATTACATATGAAATATGAACATTAAATTTAATAAGAGTTTTAATTTAATAAGTCACCTTTAGTTCTAGGAGTTTAGAACTCATAATACCTCATCCATATCCAGCTCAAAATGTGTTTTGTTGATTTCCCTTTGGCATACTATCCTTTCAAGTTTATTAAATCATATATAATCATATAAATTTAACTTAATGATCGAATTGATTATATAAAATTTATGAAACTGACTTATTAAACTGACAACTGCTAATTACCAAAGTTATGAAAATGTTTTCATCAACTTCTAACATATCATTTTACTCTTCTCCAGTTGAGAGTACGTTCAGAATCAAATATTCTGAAGGTACTCTTTTATAATTTTTAAGTAAGTAAAATATAAAAGAGAGCTGATCTCCCTTCATCCTAATGAGATATGAAGGGGTTTTTGCTGACTGCCAGCAGGTTTCCTCGAGGAAAAAATGTGTGTCTATTGTCTCTTGTGATTGAATGTTATGAATGTTATTCTCTCAGATAAGATCCTAAGACAATATTGCTTAAATGATAAAAATCTAAAAATAGAGGTAGAATGTTATCTAGGTTTTTGTTGGTATGCGGGTCATAGTAGTTTATCTAGTAAAGGGTGAAAATATTCCCATTGTGGAGGAACATAATCATATGGAAAACTAAGGAAGTTACTACCTTCATTGGTTACATCTAAATATGTTTCAAGAAAATGTTGTAGTCGAGCTAAGAGAGACCTACTAGTTCAATATCCAAACATACCATTCTCGCCCCAACACAATGGGGACATTCTAGTACAAACCCAAAGGTTTTTATGGTTTCCCATCATAAGACAAGAGAGTGATAGATTAGGTATCCAAGTCTAGTGAAACTATATGTTTCCAAACATGAGTGGAAATTACACGAATGGATTCTCCTTCATTAACGATGCATCGATGAATGATACCGTTCATAATTGTCACGTGAATATGAGAAGACACTAATGAGGGTAGTTACGGTTTTCCCTTATTGAGTTAAAAGGTCACGAGGAATTAATTGAAAGATTAAATATGCCTAGAGCAATAAATAAGTACTTGTTTTGAGAAGGGAAATACTGGAGAACTTCTAATGTGTACATGGTGGAAGGGGATTGAGCCAAATCATCCATAATTTTTTAGTTGTGTGCAACTTTCATGTCAAGTTTATGGGTGTTTCATTTAAGTGACGCCTCCAGGATCTAAGGGATATTATCACTATTTGGACAAAGTATCTACAAAGGCCTACTAGAGGTAGCATGTATATCTTCCCCCTTACAGGAGGACAAGTAAGGCATAATATTTAGCGTTATTCTATTGGTATCTTTACATCCTATTCATTTATATGTTTTGTAGTGTTATGTCACCTATAGAGTGAGGATCCTATTATTATGTAACCACTCATTGATTGGAAAAGGGTTGTTGCAACACAACTTGTCGGGTATGTGGTGCACTAGGTACTTGGGTATCAATGGGTAATGATGTGTATAGTGTCCATATAATTATCTACACACAGAGAAAGGATGTTCATCATAAGGTTGAAGCTTTTTTCTTGTGTAGGGAGATTCGTATTCCCATTATTATGGTTTCCCATCTTTTGGTTCTGTTGGGTAGGGGGATTCCCACCTATACCTACTATTAGTTTTGAGTATTATTTCCTTTTTGTAGTGCCCCATTTTGTCATTTTAATTTTTGACATTATTGCAACATTATTATATGATGGAATTATGTTTCAAATAATGTGATTATGTGTTGATTCAGACCTCGATTTAATGTAATGTTATTATTTGAGGGAATTTGGTTTTGAATGACCAAACCAAGTGTAAATATAGTACTTTTATTATTAAAGATAATTGTTTGCAAAATTATCTATTGTGAGACAATGTTATGATGATGATCAATTATTACGTTAATTTGATATTGTAAAATGGTCTCGATGATGATCAAATGTGTATATGAAATTGTGAAATGATTTCAATGATTATTGAACACTTATATAAAATTGTGAAATAATTTCAATGATGATCTAATTTTACAAATCATATGATTAGGTTTATGGTTAACATGTACTATGATGGGTCATCAAGTGTGATAGGAAAAGGCATGTACATGCGACGTAAGGTTTTGTAAACACCATATGTTCTCTGGACTAAGTTGGGTATCTACGGTAGGTGATGTCATCCTATTGTATAAATGGATATTATTATTTTTCTTTAATAGATCTGATGTGCATAATGTTGCATGTGAAAATGTTGGATTGTGATTTCCAATTAATCAACATCAGGTAATGGGTATTAATTCAAATATGATGTAATTAGACTAAGATATTCCATGTGACAATATGGAAAAAGTCATAGAGGAATTTTCTCATTAGATGTGTGTTCCCATTAGTATAGGCTGCATACTTGATCACTCATGAGCATATAGTAGGGGGCGTGCGATAAGGGTATGACGATATTCTATAGAAACCATTATCTCTCAACATGGTTTCCAATACTAAGTTAAAAATGTCTTAGTTTTTGTATCAATCCCCCACCATGGGAGAAATATTTGAAAGGAATGTGTGGAGCATGGCACCATTGATATCCCCGTCATAGGGAAAAAATGGCAGTTTGATTAAAACATAAAGGGAGGGACTATTTGAAGGGAATGCATAGAGAATGGAACCCTTAATATTACCACAAAAGTGAGAATGTGACCCTTAAATTAAAATGTTGAATGAGGGGAAATAAATATTATTTTGTTTAAATCAATTTAGAAAAAATATTTCAATTAATTAATATGTGAGAAAACTATCAGATTATTGATTTTTAATGTGAAATTGTGAACAAAGAAAAGTAAGAAAATAACAATTAGTAAACTCATAATTAAGATAGATTGAAGGAATATTCAATGAGAAAAAATAAGTAAGAGTAAATCTCAATTAAAAATAATAAACATAGAAAAATTCAGTGAATTAGTATTGGGAGGGTGACTAATAAAAAGAGGAAAAGAAATAAAAAAAAGTTAAAAGGAAAAGAAAATAAAATAATTCAAAAATAATGCATTGATGCGATGCATGAAGGTTTCAAAAATTTATAAAGAGGTGGAGAGAGAATGAGGCTACAATCTCTTTAACCCTATTTCTAGACAACTCAGGTTATGTTGCATTTTTTTATGGCATATGTTGAGAGTTTTGTTCATATTGGTATGCATGAGGTTTCATGGGAGCCTCATAGCAGTATTATATGTACCAATATTTCACTTACTATTTCTATTATTCATCCTTATTGTGGCTCCGAGGTTCCACGAGAAGAAGAGTACCACTTCAGTACAATAGAGTGGTTTCCTTCAGACTTATATTTATTGAAAATCATTGTGCAATGTTCTAGTATATCTATGACAACTTCCATAGCTTTTGGTGGAACTTCTCAAGAAAACAGATAAGTCAGTATTAGTGTTGTTTCTAAAGTTTCATATTTTCTCTATGTTAGTGCCAGAATTTGTTCTCAAACTACAGAAGAACAAGCCAACACAATCTCAATAATCACAATAAAGTAAAATAGGGTTTTCTAGGGTTTTGGTTGAACAGCTTGAGGACAAGAGGGAAAACATTTATAAAACCAAAGTAAACACTAAATTATGAGCATTTGAATGACTGAGATGCATAACATATAAACCATAATCTAACAGAAAACACAATACCGAGTTTCACCCATAGTTAGAAAGAATTTCAAGCATAAAAACATTAAATAGGAAATGAATATACCAACTAAGTAATTAACACAAAATAGAAATGAAATCAGTCAATAATCTGAAGGGCATATAGTGCATATATTTCATAGTTCAATCATCAGAAACACATAAGAGTCTTTTACTTAGCTCATAAACAAATCCTGATAGCCTCCCCTTATCAGCAAAAAATTGAACCCATTGTCTTCTTTTAGACTTAGATTTATCCTATTCCTTCAAAATCAGTTGAATAACTAAACCCTAACTTATTTTAGGCTATCCATTGAATAGTTTAATGTAAACTATCATTATACAAAAATAAAATGACTTTCCAAACTTAACTAATAACTAACTTTCTTAACTAACTTTACAAGTCTTTAGCTACTTCAGCTAGTAAAGCAATCCCCTCCAAGGCCTGAGCTTTCCTTCTAGATTTCAAGTGATATTACTCCAAGTATGAAACCCTCCTTGTTAGCTCCTCATTCTGTTGAGTTAGCTCCTCGATAGTCTGCTTTAGCTGTGTGAACTGATTCTCTGTTTGCCTTTTCCTTTTAAAAGCTTCCCTAGAAACTGCAATTAATTCTTGGTAGTGAATGTTCACCTCTTCCAAGTCTTCTCTAAGCCTCCTATTTGCAGTAACTAATCCATCATTAGTTTCATGCATATGTTCAACTTGATGTTTGTATTGCTTAATGCTTCTTTGCAGGTTTTCCTTTTCAGAATCAATACATTTGTCTCTTGGAATTATTTGCATCCCTTATGGTGTCCATAGGATTTTTAGTTTCTTATATATTTCTTCATCCTCCATCATGAGCTCTATGGAGGTAATAGGAATCTCTGGATGTTCTCTTGTTTCAGCATTGCAGTGAACTTCTTCTTCAACTATCTCTCTTTTCTCTAGACAAGAACTCTTTACCTCATTTTGATGATGTTCTTGAATCATCTGATTTTGAGTCTCCAGGAAATTATCAAAGATCTTAGTATAAGTAAAGACATATTTATCCTTTAACAAATTTGGGTTTTTATCTTTCATAACTTCCTTGTTTTCTCTTCGCTCCCATCCAATTCCTCTTGAGATGATGAATCTTCTATTGCTGTAACCTTTTCTTTAGCGAATTTGGGATTCAATAGCTTTTTCATGTTTAACCTAAGTTTGTTCTTTGGCCTTGTCTTAGGTCTCTAGACCGCTCCAACCTCTCCCAACATCTTAAAAACCTTTCCTTGATGAGTTGTTGAGGCAAATTAAACAACCTTCATTCTTTTCTTTCTGGACACTATTTCCTCATCATAATGAGTGTGAATTTATTGCTTAGCACAAACCCTATCTTCATTAGTAACAGGAACTCTATCCTCATCAGACAAGTATTTTTCATCCTCTTCTGATAGTACTATAATAGGGCTTTGTTTCTGCTCCTTAATATCTTCTTTTACATCTTTAATTGGTTCTGCAGGTAAAACTTCTTCAACTGGCTTAAATCCCTTTATCTCTGACTGTAAAACCTTGCTTTCCTCAACATTAACTCACTGTCCAAACTCAATGTTTTCATTTTCCTGATTTGAAGCTTCTCCTAGTTTATCAGTTTCTTCATATTTGACTATGACCTTATTTCTAAGATTCTTAATCAGATTTTGACCCTTATCTACCTGTTTCTTTTGGGATTGTTCCTCTTGCTTAGTCTTGAATCTTGACCAAAATAAGAAGTGCAACCATGTCTTTTCTTTTTTCTGCAATACAGTACTTATGATAATTTTTATGAACCCATGGTGAAAAATTGATTGTTTTGTATGGTCCTCATGTTCTCTCACTCTACATGAAATCATCTGTAACCATTTAAAAAATAAGAAAGGAAGATTCATTTTAGATGCATGAATGAGATGTTGAAGAAATATGAAATGATATTTAAACACAAAGGCAAATATCCCCTCACATGTGACATAGCTTTGTAATATTTTGATACGTTCAATCCACTCAGGTTTAAAATTTTGAATGGGAACACCTTTTCCCTATTCTACTACTACACCTGGAAGCAAATATCATTGAGCATCAAAGGTGAAGGGCAGGTTTTTGAACCAAAATTATCCCTCATCCAGAATCCCTGTTGCTTCTTCTAGTAACTCCCTAGTTAATTTGAATTTCAAAGTTTCAAAAGACACTACATCCTTGTCTAAACATTGAGCAAACTTGTAAGAAACCTCTGAATGATAACCTTCAATTTTTTTGAAGAGCACTAACCATCCTGCTTCAGCAAACAATTGTGCACAATATGGAAATTTTTTCACCCAACTCAAGTCTCAGGGTTCTGCCCTATTTGTCTTTCCACTATTTTTCATTTTGAAATATTGTCGAACAGCTTCTATAAATACAACACACTCTGACTGTCAGTTAAGATGGACAATAATTTAACTTCATTACTGAGCATCCATCATTTAGTATCACCTAAGCTTAACAACTAATAGTCTTCCCTCAATTTAGTCATTAATATTTTGTTTAGAAAAAACCCAAATTAATCAACCTTGGAAATAACTTCGTAGTGTACCTATTAAAACAACTAATCTACCTGCTAGAATCATATTCTTCTGTCTTCCAGGTGTCGAATTGCATTGCCCAATTTTCTTTGACCATTTTGACACTCGAGACAACTGCTCCTGAAAGCCCTAGTTTTCACTCTGTTTCAAAATTCTGATTTTCAAGTACTAATTTTTTTGCCACGATCTCCACTTGCTCTACGTGCACTTCAAAAAAAATGTGATTCAAAATTCCTTTGTCCCATTATGTTCTGCTATCATTGTTGCATCACTTCTGCAAGAAAATGCCACAATTGGCCTTCATGGTGATATTCACACTTGTCATAGTGATTAACATTTGAATGTTCCCATGGTATTAGCTTCTCCCATCACTAACAACTAATCTTTCTTAGCATTGATGATTGGAGGTTCAAGACTGAATGAATCAATGCTTCCTATTACTAACTTGTTGGCAATCGGAAGGACTAATCTCTAATGCATTGAAACCTCAAGACAATATGCTGCCGTAGTGTCGGTGCTTTACACCATTAGCTTTGCGATCGATGATTGGAAGCTCTATCAACTACCTCATTAGAGATTTAAACCACTATGCTGCTGCAGTGTCGGTGCTTTAGAGAACTAAATCTCTGCAATGTTGAAAGATGATTTTTAACTTGCACGACTTTCTTGTAGTGCCTCTGTGCATTTGTTTTTGACTTGCGCTAAAGGAAAATCTAGGCTAATGATTCGCAAAAATTAAGCTAATGATAAAGGTTTAAACTTGGTTTAGGAGTCTCAATTAAACTTTTATGTTATTCTTTGGACTTTTTTAATACATATAAGCCCTATATAATCCCTTTGATTATGAAATCAAACCAAAACTTGTAAAAATAAACTAAGAAATCAAATAACAGAAAAGATAAAGGGAAAAATTTCAAACTATGCCAATCAACAAAATTTTCTAGGAATAAAAAATAAAACCAAGCTTCAAAACATAAATAAAATTATTAAAAGATGAAAAGCAAACTCATCACCTAACATCTGGCTCCTACTGCAGGATGAAGTCCTCCTTGTGAGGCTTCAAGAACCTGTAGACCAGTGCCTTCTGTGCTACTACCTGCTAGTCGGCGAAATTTCCATTGGGTTATGGAGTCCTTATTTTGTTATTCACACTGGTATATACAATGAAAGTCTAGTATCCATCTCAAAAAAAAAATGCTTAAGGAATCGTTTATTAACTGGATTAGAAAACTCCTCACCTTCCAAAGTCTGTAGCANACTTCGATACTATGAAAGGACCAAACCAAAGGTTATCAAACTTGCCATGCTTTCCTTTCTACTCCTTCCTAGCATCCCATCTCAAAACCATGTCTCCCACTTAAAAAGTATTATCTTTGATCTTCCTATCAAATCTTTCTTTGATATTCAACCCGTATAGCTAAGCCTTTTCTTCCACTTTTTCTTGTTTCTGTTGTATATCTATCATTGCATAAATTATTCTTTGCATATCATTAGGTTCTTCCTAACAATCCTGAAAAAAATTCATCAATGGGATTCCCAACTGAATAGGAAAAACTGCATCTGTACCATATACTAATTGGAAAGGATAAGTTCCAATTTCTTTCTTAACTGTTATTCTATCAACCCATAATGCATACTTTAGCTTAGAATCCCATGATCTTTTATTATGCTTAAGTAACTTCCTGATACTGTGAATGATATTTTTATTAGACAGTTGAGCTAACCCATTCTCCTGAGGATAATAAAAAGTTGAGTGTTTCAACAGGATACCATTCTTTTCACGAAATGCCCCCATAGACTTACATTTAAAGGCTTTAGCCTTATCATTCAAAATTTTCTGTGGACATCGAAATCTACTAAGAATATTTTCTTCAATAAAATCTATGATCACCTTATTTGTGGCATTCCTTGTGGGAGTATCTTCTACCCACATAGTAAATAAATCCATTGCAGTCAAAATCCACTTATGCTACCTTGAGGAAGATGGATTTATCTCCCCTATCAAGTCCAAACCCCACTATTGAAAAGGGGAATTAACTACAATTGGTTTTAAAGGTAATGACAACAACTTTTGTTTACCAACAAATTTCTGACAAGGGATACATGCTCTTACCTGCTAATATACATCTGAAAATAAAGAGGGCCAATAATATTTGGCTCTTAGAACTTTATATGTTGTTTCCTTCCAATACTTATGTCCTCCACAAGCACCTGGATTAGATTCAGATATCACTCCTTCAATTTCATGTTTATCTAAGCATCTGAGTAGGATATGCCCCAGATCTTTCCAAAGCAGCTGTTGTTCTACCAAACAATATTTATTGGTTTTCAACTTGAAATACCTAGCATCTTCTTTGTCTAAGTGTTCTGGACATTGCAAGTACAAAAGAAAGTATACAATGTCTGCATACCATGTAGATGCTGAATAGTGATCCATAATCTTCTCTTTCTTTAGCTCTGCCTGACTTTCTTCTTGTATTGGTTGTTCTGCCATCAGATGTAGCCCTAAAGCTTAACAATTTGAATCAGCTAGTAGTTTAGCTAGACCTTGTCCATTTACTAGCTTTGTAGGTCTGATATTCACATCATATTCCATGATTTTGGCAATCCACTTTCCTCTTTTTCCCTCACTGTTAGGCTGAGTCAAAACATATTTTATGGCAGCATTAGGCACATAAGCAATAACCTTGGAATTCAAAACATAAATTCTGAAAAATTTCAAAGCTTTTACCAAAGAGTAAGCCTGTTTCTCTAAATTGCTGTATTTTAGCTCCAAATCTCTAAGAGTTTTGCTGAAAAATGCAATAGGTTGTTCAAGACCATCCTTATCCTTCTATAATAAAACAACAGCCAATGTATCTTTAGATGAAAAAGAAAAGGTTAGAAATTATTTTGTAAAATCTGGACTTACTAATACTAGAGCTTCAGTAAGAGCCATCTTAATTTTTTTGAATGAATTCTTTGCTTCTGCAGTCCACTTGACCTCCTGATCTTTCTTCAACATAGTTGTAATCTGTTTGATAGTCTTAGCAAAATTTGGTATAAACCAACATAGAAAATTGATTTTACCAATGAAATATTGTACATCCTTCTTGCTCCTTGGAAAACATATTTTCAGTATTACTTTCACCCTCTCCAGATCA